>PITA01001934.1:0-76081 GCA_004023965.1 Spilogale gracilis | reverse complement strand
CCCTCTGACCTTCTCCACTCTATGCTCTCTCTCTCTCAATAAAATAAATAAAATCTTAAAAAAAAAAATAGGGGTGCTTGGGTGGCTCAGAGGGTTAAGCCTCTGCCTTCGGCTCAGGTCATGATCTCAGGGTCCTGGGATTGAGTCCCGCATTGGGCTCTCTGCTCAGCGGGGAGCCTGCTTTCCCCTTTTTCTCTGCCTGCCTCTCTGCCTATTTGTGATCTCTGTCAAATAAATAAAATCCTAAAAAAAAAAAAAAAGAAAAGAAAAGAAAAGAAAAGAAAAGAAAAGAAAAGAAAAGAAAAAAAAAGAAACAACCAAATGGGGAATATGGTAAGGAAATAGGGTTGTAGATAAAAAGACAGTAAGGGACCTGATAACCAAGGCCTATGGGGCCTGTAGATAGGAAGATAATGTAGAGTACAGAGCCTGCTCTTAGAACATTACCCCTCTGGCTGTGTTGTGGAAAATAGACCTTAGAGGGGCAAAAGCAGAAGCAGGGACCAGCTAGCTGGTGGCCACTGCCAGAGTGTGAATTAGTAGTGGCTTGAACAAGGTGGTGAGAATTGGCAATAATTTGGACAGTAGGAGTAAAGAATTCACCGTTTTCTTTTCAGCATGTTTAATTTGAAGTACCTATAAAGAATCTAAGTGGACAAAAACTGGATCTCCAAATCTAGAGGTCAGGAACAAGGGCAGAACTGAACATATAAGATCAGAGGAGAACAGCAAGAGGGGTTATTAAGACCAGGCCCCAGTTTGAGACTGAAAGGAGAAAGCTTTGTAGGGAGAGAGAAGACTCTGATATGTAGAAGTTACAAAGAGAGAGAACCAGAGAAGCAAACGCAGGAACTAGCAAGGGACCAGAATACTATGTAGTGTTCTCCAAGTCAAGTGAAAGAAGTATTTTAAAAAAGGAGAATAATTATCACAAGTGCTACAGAGACAATGAGCAAAGACACTTGACCATTGGATTCAGTGTGTAGGACAATTTAAATTTAAAATACATTTTCAGAAAGCTATTTTACCTAGTGGCTTAGAAAAAAAGCCAGTTTTTCTAAACTTTATCAAATTATAATTTCTCAAAGGAATGTTTAAGAAACGTAACAAAAAGGTTTCAACAGTTGTAAAATTTCAATTTTTACCACTTATAATGAAATATAAGTATATTCTGTCAATAAGCTATATCATTTCATACTTTTTGCTTATAATTTTAATACAGGATTATCTGAGCTAATTTGATTCCTTTCACATGTCACTGAAATTGAATTAAAATTTAAAACAGTTCATATAATAAGATATTTCTATGGTATAGATTCAAATATTCAAAATAATTCTAACTGAAATTTTAATTCCCAGTTATATGCTTAAATCTTTATCTAGTTTTGAATTAAACTTATCTTTTAAAATTTTAAATTCATAGTTGTTGCAAATGGCTAATATCCTCTTTTAAGAGCTTAAAAAATACTCAAAGTTTGGACAAAAAGAAAAATGATAAATAAAAGCATCTAAAGGAAACGGAAATTAGCCAAAACAATCTGGGCAAAGGTGAAGTACTTATAACCAGATTAACTAGGACATGAGTAAATGGTACAGGTTTGCAAAAATATAAAAACAGCAAAGGGTAAAGTCAAATCAAGCAGTGAGGGGGACTGAGTGATCTAGGAAAGGTTCCTACTCCGGATCAGTAAATCTGGATTAGTTAGAGAGTAGCATGTGTCAAAACAGACACTCCGAATACGAATTTTTAGATATTAATTGCTCAAACTAAAAAACTAAAGTTGTCAAGTTACCGGTGAAAATCTGCAGAAAGATATTAAAAAGGTAGCAAGCTTAGACGAACAGATACAAGTATTTAAACTTAATTTTAATTGCTTTAAAACCACCAGAAAAGGCATTTTATTCTAAATATGAGTTAAAATCTATTTTAATCTGTTTTAAGTTTTCAAATCAAAAAAATGCCAAGTGAATCAGAATTAGTGAAACGGTGACAGCGCAGAAGTCCTCTGCTTTAAGCCTCTATGTGAACAAGCAGTTCTTGCTGTTCCTATTGCAAATTCTCCAGAAGCAAAACTCAGAGTGGTCCCGTTCATCTATTCAAGCTAAGTCACCAATTTTAAGTGACAATCCTGCCCACAAATTGGCTTGTGGGGGTCAGATTCTTCCCTGACACTTGTGCTAAGGAAGAGCAGAGCCCACAGGTGTGGAGCGGGCATCAATGGTTGAGCAACTGGTCTCTGGAACCAAACTCCACGGTTCAACCTTTGGATTTTTCGTTTACAAGCTGTGCAACCTCGGGAAGATTACTGACTCACTACTTTCAAGCCGAGAATTCACAATAGGAGCGTTATCCAGAAGAAAGCAAATGTAGAAGGTCTCAGAGAAGGAGAGTGTGGAGTGCAGAACAATCTAATGGTCCTGGGAATGAAAACTGTACTCACATTGTAACAACAGGAGTATAAGGTGCCTGAGCTCGACTGCCCTCCCGTTAAGGGTAGGTTGGCCTTCCACCCCACTTGCTAGCACGGAGTTGTAATTGTACAGATGTCCAACAGATGGGTTTGTAGAATTAAACTGGCTTACTTTATCCGATTCTGATACCGCACGAGAGAATACAGTGACCATTTCCAAAAAAGAAAAGCTGGAAGAAGAGGAGTTTAGAGATTTTACATTTCAGATGCAGGCGGTACATTTAGGTGCAAATGTCTAGGCGAGAGATAGAAATGTGAGACTGAGCTTGGAAGGTAAGATGGGGCTATAAATACAAATTTGGGAGTCATCTGCCTCCATGTGTGAATTAAAACTATAGGATGAAATGACTAAGAGAGGGAACCTAAGAAGTAAAGAGGAGGCCAGAGCACAAACTGGGGAAGCTAAATACTTAGTGAGCTTTAGAGAGTCAGATTCTGGGTGGCACAAGACAGGACTGCATTGAGCAGACAGGTAGATGCTGGGAGTCGCCCGGGTCTCGCAAGCTGACCGAGTCCCCGTGGGGAAGATGGTAGTGGAAGCACAGCTCCTGCCTCACGGGGAAACTCACTGACTTCCATGAGTCTCAGTGAGAAGGGAGCAATAGAAGTACAGCTCCTGCTGCCGGAAAATAACCTCACGAGGCCTGACGTGGTCACAGCGAAGAAAGGGCAGTCTGAGCCTCGCTCCTGCCGATGGGGCGAAACTGGCATCTCCTCTTTCTGCTGATTGGTCTTTATCCTAAAAGCAAGCACATTTCTCTTAACAGGGCCTCAGGATGCTCTAGGCCTAACCGAGACTCCCTTACAGTCCTTAAGAGTGTACTTTTTGTACTTTACCTTTAAATTTCCTGCAGCTCTGTGGAGGAGATTGTCTAGGCTCTTGAATGGTTAATAAAGGGCTTAAGATAAGAAATAAAACTGTACTAACAAGAATATTGCCACGCACACAAAGGATCCATAAATAAAGAGTTCCACACCCAGTCATGGCAAAGAGGCTTGAGCAAGCATTTTTACCTTTGCAAAATAAGTTATCTTTCTCCTTGATGCCAGACAGACTAACTTTTGGTCATTGTATTAATAATGTAGCTAAAACTTTGTACATAACTCATTTAAGCCTTTCAATTGCTTTCTTGTAAGACCTGCTTGAAAAACACATTAGTCTACCCTTTATTGTCTAGGCGCCAAATGTAAGAAATTGTAGAAAACCTTACTGATTAACATGTCCTTGGTTTGATTGAAGGAGTTGACTTTAAACTGTAGATATGTGCACCTGTGAAAATAATGCGTTTCACTGATCAAAGCACTATGTTTCAAAAAACCACTGTGTTTCTCTGATAAAGGCACTGTAAAGTTAAAAATCACTCTGTAAAATAAATTTTCCGTCATGAGAATCTTTAACTTGGTGCCTATAACTTGTTACCTATACATAAAGACACGGAAAGGCGGCAAAGCAGAGATGCCTGGCAGGTGATCGAAAAGAATCTTCGGGCTCTCTCATTTGCCGACACGACACTGTCCTTCCTTCAGGGACCTCTGGTTCAGCCGGAGCTGGCCCCTGGCAGGTAGAGCCATTAATTTTGGAATCCACAGAGACACCACTTCCTTAATAAATGACCCACTGCTTTACCCTTACCCTTACCTAACCATGCATTAAACAAATTCTGCTTAACTTCCCCAAACCCCCATACCTTGTCCTTGAAACATTTTTGCCTGCATCTCTTTTCTGTGGCATGATCTAGAAGAAACTTCATCCTAACAGCTACTTTCTCCTTCTCCCCCATTAAGAATGCTGGAGGAATCAACACTGAAATTCTGAAATGATTTCACACTCTTGACCAGAACTGAAGTAGGAATTGACATTCTTGCAGGGTAATATTAATATTTTATGTCAAACAAGGCACATTTTTTTCTCCCTGGGCAAGAATTTTCTCTTTAACATTTTTTTTTTAACTTCATATTTTCAGCAACTTCATTTGGCTTTCACTGAAAGTTTGTTTTTTTTTTCTTTTGAGGTGAATAACATAATAATAGCTAGAATATCAATTGACATGTTCAGGCAGGGATGAAAATCTATTTGAGGATAATGTAAATTGGAAGTACAGGAAGGTGGCATTTACAAATGTGGAAGCACAAGAACAAACTGTATCTTAATCTTTTCCCCCTGATTTTCATACCATTAGGAATTACTATTTGCATAAACCATATGCAGTAATTTGGAATGAGTAGTTTCTGACCTATACAGATAGCCTCTAAGCGTGTATAAGAAGCTTTTACTGGATGTTTGCTTACATAAGGCTTGGTAGGTATATCACAAAGTTGTGTTTTGTTTTGTTTTTTTTAATGTGCATACATTGAGGACAAAGTAGGGCATTCTTATTTGCTTAGGACTATATCCTAAAAAACTAAAATTATGGAAATACCTTTATTACCTCATATATAATATTTATACTGTAATTGTAACCAACCATGCATTCATTCAAAAAAAAAGTGTTTTTAACATGATTTTTCACACAAATACACTAATCAATTTATACTTGATTCTTGTAAGCAGATCATAAAGAGACATGTTTCACACAAAAAACTGGGGGCTTTTAAATTTCCTAAAGGGCCACTTCAGCCTTTAATATTCAAAAAATTTTTTCGAGTCTATCATTTTTTTTCTTCAGGTACTAATTGAAAATATGGTAGACTTATACTATCAGTGATTTTTTTTATATGATTAAATACTTCCATGGAGGTCAGGAAATCTAAACTCCCTCCACCAAGATCTGAGATTTCCACTATGTTTGCAGTGAATTTTCAGGTGTTTATGATATCTGACATTCATCAGGGCTTTCCTGTACAGGAGATACTTTTACAATGGCTAGGGATGGATGCTTGTGTTATGACCAGGGAAATGCCAGAAAAGGGAATCTTTAAGAGCTCAGTTCAATAGATGAATGTTTTCATGTAATGTCAATGTTTGCTTCCTCTCCAACTGTGTAACAATGGGAGATTATATCATAAATACTGGATTTTACGCACATCAAGCTATCGTTTTTTAGGTTGGATCATCTCTGCCTCTTACCCCAGAGACATGGCATAAAATAACAGGATAAAAATCCAGAACATAATTCAAAGTGCATATTTAAAAAGGGACTATTTTTGTATATTCCAGAGTTCAAAATAAATGTAGGGGGGGTGCCTGGGTGGCTCAGTTGGTTGAGCGACTGCCTTCAGCTCAGGTCATGATCCTAGAGACCTGGGATCGAGTCCCACATCGGGCTCCCTGCTCAGCAGGAAGCCTGCTTCTCCCTCTCTCACTCCCCCTGCTTGTGTTCCCTCTCTGGCTGTGTTTCTCTCTCTCAAATAAATAAAATCTTTAAAAAAAAAAAAAAACTAAAAAACAAAATAAATGTAGGAGTTAAAAACAAGTGAGCACTTTCTGAGGTGCCTGGGTGGCTCAGTCGGTTAAATGTCTGCCTTCAACTCAGGTCATGATCTCAGGCTTCTAGGATCAAGCCCCATGTCCAGCTCCCTGCTCAGAGGGAAGTCTGCTTCTCCCTCTTCCCACTCCCCTTCTCTTACTCTCTCACTCTGTCAAATCAACAAAATCTTTAAAACAAAAAACAAAAAACAAAAAACAAAAAACAAATGAGCCCTTTTCATTCATGGTAACAACATTTGAGTGATCATTAATGCCCAATGACACTTCACTTGCCTTAGTTCTACTTTTAATTGTCACATAACCCATTAAGATGGATATGACATCACCTCCATTTAACAAATGACAAAAGTGAGACCTAGAATGGATAGAAAATTTGCTCACTTTCACAAAGCTAGTAAAAATTTTGAAAAAATAACTCTAAGCTCTACAAACAGACCTGGTTTACGTAAGAAAGGAAAGGCTATAGAGTTTAGAGTCGATGGCACCTACAAACATTAGATCCTTGTAGGGTTGATGAGTTATTAGACTACTTACACACCAGTTTGTAAATAAGCATAATTTATGTATGGTGCTTGAGATGAGAATAACGATAAACTGTTAATGCATTCTTTTAGGCATCAAATAAGCTAGGGGTTCTATGTTTCTAATTCATATTACTTTTATTCTACACAACGGCCAAAGAAAGAAAGAATTTCAAATCATCTTTTGAGAATAGAGGTTAATAAGGAATTCCTTAAAACCATCATATTCCATAGGAGGTGCTAACTACTTAGTCATACTGCCCCATTCATCTAGAGGGCACTACATCTGACAGTGATTTCTTTAGACACTTCAATGGACTATCAACAGCCAGAAGCCTGTGTGACCATTCATTATTTCAACAGTAAAAATATAGGCAAATGTGTAGGTATTAATTTCCAAATCCTGACTACTGATGAGACCCCAATATTAGAATATGGCAGTAACAATTCATAAACTGGGTTTAGACAGGTACTTGGAGGACCAGCAATAATTCTTTAGGTGCCTCCTTCCATGAAACTGACACAACCAAATCCTTCCCCTTAAAATACATTGCTGATTTATATTGACTAAATGGCAGAGACAAGGACAAAGTGTCTCTAACATAATAAATTCTTGAAATGTTCTAAAAATTTCAAAGCTTCACAATTCCTTTTGCTAGCTCTACCATGTTTATCGAGTCTACTCAAGCATCACTAGAAATCAAACCTAAAAATAAGCATGACCACATCCCTAGATACCACTGATGTTCTCTAGGATCTTTCCCAATAGGCCTTTCAGATGATTCGGTTCCCATCCCAAAGGGAGACTTCCCTCCTTGAACAAACTTGAGTCAGTTTCCTCTGAGCACTCTAGTTGACTAGGCTTGACCCTTGGTTTCTGTTACTGTCTTTGTAGGGTCCAGTTTTAGCAAGAATCCTAAATCAGACTAGCCACAATCCCCCAACCCTATTCCTTATCTTCCACACTCCCACCCAGGCAATATTTGACCACCCAGGTCTGTCTTCATCAAGAATCTTGTTAGTTCATTTTACTAAAGAACTACCCCTATTCCCTTCATCATTTTGTATCCACTGACCACTAGACCTTGTTACTTGACTATAAATTCCCACTTCTCCATGCTGTATTTGGAACTGTTCTATACTGAGATCCCTTTTCCCCTGTTGCAATTGTTCCTGAATAAAATCTGTTTTTACTTCTTTAACTACCACCCAATTCTGGTTTTCTTTGATAGATGGATCAATTCCAATAGGGAAAAAAGATCTTGATAATGATGATGGTCTTGGTTCTCTGAAAACATCTCCAAATGTCTTTGAATCTATGCCTCAGTTTTCTCATCTCTAACCTGGAGATAAAAAGCATCTCCTTCACTTTAAGGATTAAATAATTTAATACAATGCTTAGAATGCCTAGAACATACAAAATATTCAATAAATGCTATTTGTTACTAACCAATCTACATCCATAAGTTATTCTAAAACTTGAGTGCTTTCACTATATATGTATTTCAGTGTTATAAAGTCTTTTCATTATGCCCTGAATATTTGCTGTTGAAGCAAAATTTCCAAATACCATCTAAGAATCCCACAGGTAACTATAAGTTACAAGTGGAGATCTTTAACACATTAAAAAAATCCCCTTATTACTTTAGGTCATATATAAATATAAACCCATCAGTTTAAGAATACAAATGCATACTACATATTCCCATATGAATGGATTTAGAACCTTTTATGGTTTTAAAGATAAGGAGCACCCACAGAGGTGTGAAAAGTGATCAACAGTACAATAGGGATCAACAATCCACTTATCAGAGGCTGTAAAAGGAATTAATATTCATTCTATCACACAGAACCATGCCTGACTGACCTCTCAAATATTTTTGTAGTTGAAATAATCTGAAGATATCAGGCTATAAGCCTTTTGGGGGGCTCAATGTCAGTTATTGTTACTATAATGAAAAGGGTTGATTTACTTTCAACTCACATATTTGGTATTTATAACACCTCTCAGAGTTCCTAACATAAAGGTTCTAGAGAAACTTTTGTTGCATCAAAGAATAGGTAAGTAAACGAATGAATGAATCATAACAGTGCCATTATGATATGAGCATCTCTGGTCCTCTGTCCTTCCTTAGTCTTCATCTTATTACTACTTCCCTCTACCACCTGTTTATGTTGACCTCTTGGGGACTGCCTCCTCTCTTTCACTTTGGTTTTACTGTATCTACTCCTGTTTATTTGGTCTTTTTTTTTCTTCTTCTTCAATCTCCCCTTAACTAATTGAGTGAATTGATTACATGAATAAATTGACAGACTTCAGGTTAAAAACGGAAGACTATATACACACTTAACCTTTCCCTCTCAAAACTCTTGAAATGAAAAACAAACAAACAAACAAACAAACAAAAAAACCCACTTTTTCAAAAGTATAGATCCTCCAGGGCAAAGATAACAAGGAGAAGAAAACATCAAGATTTTAGAAGCTAGAAATCTTATGAATGAATGGGAAATGACTTAGGAAACCTGAATGCCCTGAAACCCAGCCTCATTAATGGGAAAGCCCAAAATCCAGTCAGTATACCCCACCAATCACACAAGTATTCAGGAACTGAAGTTACATGGGGACGTCTGAAAAGAAAGGATAGAGGTAGAGCTGATTGGCTGAAAATTCTGTTTGGAAAGACAATAAATACCCTCTCTGGGGTACCTGGGTGGCTCAGTCAATTAAACATCTACCTTCATCTACCTTTGGCTCAGGTCATGATCCCAGGGTCCTAGGATTGAGCTTTGTGTCAGGCAGTTTGCTACTCCCTCTCCCTCTGCCCTTTGCTTGTGCTCTATCTCAAATAAAATAATTTTTAAAAGAAAAAAATAAAGAAGAAAAAGAAAAATACCCTCTCTAATCTCAGCCAAAGATGGCAAATTTGCTTTCTAAAGTGAATTGGGGGATTCTAGGGAGTACCAGGCACAGTTAGGAATAGGGCTACCCAACTGAGAATTGCTGAATAAAGTCAAAATCTCCTCACAATAGTGAGGCCCCCATCCTCTTCCCTAACTCAGATTCCAGAATAGAGTCGACTAGATACATACCTTCCACAGGTCACTGAAAATGATTCAAAGTCATCATGGAAATATGACCAGAGAGAAAAGACCTAGTGTTACCAATAGGCAAGTGATTGCCCCCACCAACAAAATGGTCTGTAAGACTACTCCCCCCAAAACACACACACACACACACACACACACACACACACACACACACACACACAGCTTAGGATCAAGATTTCAGGTACTCATCCTCAAGTGAATGGTGAGCCTGAGACCAGGGAGTTAGAAGGATGACAGCAAACGTGGCCTCTGAAGGACTGGTAGTTAGAAGCGCTCTGAGGAGCTCACTGTCTATAGAGACAGTGCTGCTCTGACATCAGGTCGGAGGAAGACAGAATGACCCAGAGGCTTCCGCATGCTGCTACCACTCATGTCGTTGGCAGTAGCCATTTCCAAGGGAGGGAGAAGAAAAAGCCTCATTGGGTTGACTTGTGGAAAAATTAAAGCTGAAAAGGTAGAGACGGTAAAAAGAGCCAACTCTACAGAGATGTTTGCTATGAAAGAGCTGTAATGAGGGGAGATATGGAGTCAGTGCAAATATGAATAAAATACTAGTAAGGCCTAAGTGTATGCCAGTAGGAACGATCCAGCGTAGACATAGGACTCGGCTATGGAAGAGAGACAACTGCAAGAATAGGTCTTTTGAGAAGATCAGAGAGAGGCTGTCCTTAGCAGCAAGAAGGGACAATTCTACTATAAGGGGACAGAAGGCATACTCTGTAGGAGCCGAGGAAGATGGGCTGCTTAAATCAGTGCTGGGATGACGAAGTGGTTCTCACTTGATTGCATCTATTTTTTCCATGAAATATACACCATTTACACACAGTGTAAGGGGAGGTTTTTCTTCTAACAGGAGTAAAATTGAGTTGTAAAGATGAGGAAAAAACCTCAAATAGTTTTTTAGAGTAAGATGTATTTGTTGGGGGGACACTAACTACAATGCCAAGCTCTGGAACATGCCTCTAGGAGACTTTAGTGCTCTATATCTGTAAAGGAAGAACTATATGATTTAACTTTACAACACACTACTACCCAAGCAACCAAGGCAGTGTCTCTTAGCTCAAGGCCATAGCCCCAGGTGCACATATTCAAGGTTCTTCAGAATACATTTCATAATAGCCATTTCCAACACATTGAAACAGTAAATTCCACATATATCAAGTGTTCACATATATTTTACATACTTAATTTCTTTAAGTCTCATAACAACCCTCTAATCACCATTTTTATTAATGTCCAACCTTTTTTAAAACCAGAAAATTGATACTAAAAAAGATTAACCAAACCACAGTCTTTTAAAAAAAAAAATGTATTTATTTGACAGAGAAAGAGAGAACAAGCAGGGGAAGCAGCAGGCAGAGGGAGAGGGAGCAGCAGGCTCCCGGCTGAGCAGGGAGTGCAATGAAAGGCTCAGTCCCAGGACCCTGGGATCCTAACCTGAGCCAAGGCAGACACTTAACTGACTGAGCCACCCAGGCGCCCCCACACAGCTGCTGAATAGCCACACTGGAAACCAACCCTCAGTCAGATTCTAAAGGTTAGTTCTTTCTATGACCCTATCACCAGAGGCATCCATAATTTCTTGAAATACCATTATTTTAAAAATGCTCACTTTAGCTAATACTCCAAATTTTAAAAGAGTCATTCTTTTTAAAGTCCATTTTTCAGTTTAGTCAGAATTAATCACGTGTAACTCACATCCACAGAGACACATGCAGAATCCACTCTTTTCCTTTATATATATTAAGAAACATTGCTGAAGTACATACCTCTCATGAACAGTAAGAGTTGTTATGGGCGTGGGGGCAGAGGGGGAAGAAAAACAATTTAGTTAGAAATAGCTTTAAGAGTAACAGGCTTCATTTGGAGGCTCAGATACTCAAAATATGTCTGCATTAAAGTTTGGCCTCCTTTCAGTAGTCCTGAACACTAGCTACACATTTGAACTTCTTGGGGAGCTTTAAAACAATACAGGTTCCAAAGCAACCCATATCAACTAAAATCATTCCCAAGTGATAGAGCCCAGGTAGTTATAATATTTAAAACTTGCCCAGAGAATTCTAATGTGTAGCAAAGGACTCAAGCTCCAGGCCCAACGGCGAGTTCTGTGTTGGCATATATACAGTGCTCAGCGGGGCTCTTGATCTGAGCATAGTCACCTGCTCTGGACTTTTTGTCCACAAGGACTTGGCGCACATCTAGAGATAATAAGGACGGACAGCTCACCGGGAGACCAAACCTACCTTAACCTTCCCCTCAGCTTGACTCAACCTTGGGAAGGTGAGTCAAGCTCCTTCCTTACTATTTAAACAGCATGCCAACCAGTTTTAAGGATTAACTTGCTTTAAGCTTATGCACTCCTTGTTTGCTGACCTAAGCATCCTACCTTGTAATAAAACTAACCAACTTTGAGATTTGCAGACCACTGTTCTTGAAGAATTAAGGACCAGATTTTCCCAGAAGATCAGGCCTAACTACGTTTGGAAACAACTACCAGCGATGCCACCAAGAGCTTGCTGTGATCTCCCAGCAATGCAGCACCCTAGAGGTCAAGTTCATCTATTGAAGACACCCTTTGGGGTTTTAAACTCTGTCAAGCTCTTCATTGTTAAAATTACTTCAAGAGCTTACATCTGCATTCTTCCATTAATTAACATGTTCATTTGATATCTTCTTTAACAACCTATCTTCAACTAACCAATACATTTTTTTAAGATTATTAATCTCAAAGACAATAAGATAATACACACAAAAATAAAGGGGCATAACCAGCAAGGCCATGTTAAGAACAGGTATAAGAAAAAAAGGAAGTCATAAACACTGACTGCTTACTGTATTTGGCATTTCACTTATGCTCTCCCAATATGTTTATAACCTCCCATGGAGACAGGGGCCATGGAATAGCTATTGTTAGCTCTATTTTACAATAAAGAAACTGGCTCAGTGATATTATATAACTTTGTCAAGGTTATCCGGCCCATGCTTGTACTAAAAATTCAGACCTGTCCAAAACTCATACTCTATTTTGTCCAGATTATTAATGAAATTACTAAGAACAGACTTGAAATTCATCAATTTGACAACTACTTCTTGCCACAAGCTACTTAGACATCCTTATGTGCTTGCATGCAGCTCATCTACTTTTCAATGTCTGGACATGGCCAGGAAAAAGTATATTAATCTGATGAGTAAGACTATGCAATTTCATATTGAAGTCATCTGTTCTTACTCAAGGACTTGAAATTTTTTTAAAGTTTTTTTTATTATTTATTGGACAGAAACACAGCCAGACAGGGAACACAAGCAGAGGGAATGAGAGAGAGAGAGAAGCAGGCTTCCTGCCAAGCCGTGAGCCTGATGCTGGGCTCAATCCCGGGACTCCAGGATCATGACCTGAGCCGAAGGCAGATGCTTGACTGAGCCACCCAGGTGCCCCAAGGGCTTGCAATTTTTAAAGGACTTTCTAATTCTACTCTAAAGAGGTTATAACTTAGCTTGCCTGATCACCTCACTGATGTTGAGATTTTTCTTACCATCTTAAGATTTAGCCTATAACCACAATTAGACATTTAGGTGATGTGTTCTTGCTGTACTATGGACCCCAAATTGTCATTTGTACAGACTAGTGTACGAATTATTTTTAATTTGACCATGGAATTTTGTTTGCTTCATTCAGCATCCTTCTATTTGTGTTTTGTTGATCTAACCATTTCGTGCCAGAAGCTTCCAAGTGGTTCTTTTCATATTTTATCGAGATAGTTTATGCGCTCTTATGTTTTCCTGCCTTGTGATGGATGTTCTTTAAAAGCAGTTTACTATCTAAGCCCCCTGGACCATCATCTATCTCTTCATTTGCAAATTCCACTTCTACAGCAGCTCTTTTCCCTGGATACATGGTAAATACAAATTCCATTCCTGGTTCTCTCCCCCTCTTTCAGGAGTCACAATTTATTCTGGCCTTCTCTTCCTCTTATCTTCTCTCTACAAACCATAAACCTGTAATCTGTGTCTTATTGTGCTGTATGCTGTCTAATTCACCCTGTCCAGTATTGGTTCAGTTTTTGGCTCTGTACTACAAAAGATGGTGTTTTGGGGCCCCTTTCATTCTTCTTCAGAGAAAGGGAAGCAATTTAACTTCCTTTTGCTCTGATTCATAGGCACTTTCACATGCTTGGAGCTTTTGATGTTCTGTTGTTCATTTAATTCAACAAATAACTGAAATAACATTCCCAAATTTACTTCCTGGCCATCTAATTCCTTTGTCAGACAGTGCATTTCCATAGTGCTTTTCAAGACCTGACAAACATTCATTAAAAGTAGGGCACAGGGGAGGAGCAGGGATGAACAGAAATCCCCCCTCCTCCCTCAGCACTGTCTTTTTTGATTAGTTGGCAGTCAGAAAAAAAGGCTCCTAGATGCCAGCTTTCAAATTCCCTGAGCTAAAGGCAAGGGAATGACTGGACAAAGAGATAATTTCTCTTCCTGAAGAGATTCCAGGCATCAAGCCAGAGAAAATGAGTGCCATCATGTTTAATAGTTTAACCCAAGGGAAGTTGAAGGGGAATGGGTAAGGAAGGTGGCTGAGTTGCTAGAAACAGACTGAAATCCAGTCCATCCCTGGATTCAATCTTAGACTGGCCTAGCAAGAGGTGAGAAAGTGTTAATAATAAGCAACTTCAGCAACATTTGGAGCTGTAATCCTCTTTCAAGCCTCAACATCCCCGAGTCTGATTTTCCAAATAAAATTATCAAAGTATCCTTAAACTTGGACACCCCATTTGCTAGGTTTTAAATGGTAGGAGATAAAGATCCCAGGGAACCTCAACCTTTAAGAATACGAATATAGAAGCGCCTGGGTGGCTCAGTTGGTTAAGAGACTGCCTTCAGCTCAGGTCATGATCCCGGAGACCCAGGATCAAGCCCCGCATCGGGCTCCCTGCCGGGCAGGAAGCCTGCTTCTCCCTCTCTCACTCCCCCTGCTTGTGTTCCCTCTCTCTCTGCGTTTCTCTCTGTCAAATAAATAAAATCTTAAAAAAAAAAAAAAAAAAAGAATACGAATATAAAGAGAATCCAACAACAAGGAAGTAAAAAATAAGGTAAAATGATCCAAAGCATGAGTGCAGACACATGAAAGTGTCTAAAGGAAGGCATCATGACAATACTAAATACTGATGCAAGATCAAATAGGAAAGTGCTTTGGGGTTTGGGGATACAAAGCACTCTAGGGATGCCAACTATGGCATTATTCTTGCCTTTGCTGGAGATGAACAATGAGACTCTGAAAGGAGAGTGCATGTTATCTCAAAAGCACCAACCATATCTACACATGTCAATTTTTTAACTAATTTGCACAGCTCAGCTTTTTAAGAAATAGAATACTCCTGAAGTTATCCCATACATGACCTACTTGAGGGGAGACTGACAGCTAAGCCAAGATCCGTACCAGCATCTGTTGCTACCACAGCTTCACATATTAACCACCTTTGGAAATCTTCCAGGATTGATCCCTGGAAAAATTCAGCTCTCAGCAAGGTTGTTCTCAGGAGAAAGGTGCTGCCATTTTGATAGCTATTATGCTGAATTCGAACTAACACAAAGTCCATGTGCTTTCTGTTTTTAGTAAATGTTGACTATAAATTTTGTTAGGTGTAGTTAATGATATCATAGTTCTTTGAATAGAGAATCACATTGGCACAGAGCTATCCCCTGTGGATACAGTCCATCTATTAATCTTCAGATTCAAATGATCATTTCAGAAGGCTGTTTGAACATTTCATTAGCATCTAATAGGGCATTTTGCAGAGATCCAAGATGAAGTTTTTATTAAATGTTACTTCTGAAGACAGAACATGTTTTCCATGAGGTCCAACAATCTCAATATGTCTATGTCAAGTTGCGTAAAATGTCAGGTGACCTCCCTCCAATGACCAGCTTCCAGTTAACAGCAAAGAGGGTAGGCAGTGACAGGATCCTGACTCTGTCCTACCTCCCACCCTCATCATAAGATGCGCATTGTTACAGTTATAGGGCAAAACTATGAAAGGATTGTAGAGGATTACACTATAAATAAGGTGTTTCTATTTAGCAATGTCAATTGTTGAATTAGACTTAAAGTCTCCCAACTTATTTCCTAGAGCCTTATCATCAATCAAATGTCAAAAGATTCAAGTCAATATTTATCACTGTTGTTTTAAATACTCTTTTGTGGTCCCCCGTTAACTATTAATTGGCCAAGTTGGCCAAAAGACACCTTCTAATAGCAGCACTACATTCATTATCTTGTTTCCTAACAGTCTTAAGATTAGAAAAGGCTCTAAGCATGGGCACTGGTTAGCATAGCGACATGCAATCAGGGCTGAATAAATGCCTGTTGATGCTTTCACTTCTTAGTTCTCAAAGAGTTCTTATCACTCTAATTCTTATTAAACTTAAAGTATAAATTCATATATAATTGTAAGAAATAATCGAGAAATTTTGTATAGCCGTTACCTAGTTTCTACCAATGGTAGCATCTGCTAAAACGCTAATTGAAATTGATAAAATCCACTAGTCTTACTCAGATTTTTCCATTATTCAATTTTTGTATGTCTATTAAGTTCTGTACAATTTTATGTTTTTTTTTAAAGATTTTATTTATTTATTTGACAGAGAGAGAGATGACAAGTAGGCAGAGAGGCAGGAAGAGAGAGAGGAGGAAGCAGGCTCCCTGCTGAGCAGAGAGCCTGATGCAGGCCTGGATCCCAGGACCCTGAGATCATGATCTGAGCCAAAGGCAGAGCCTTTAACCCACTGAGCCACCCAGGCGCCCAAATTTTATAACTTTCTTGTATCTACAACTGCAGACAAGATATAAAAGAGTTGCATTGCCAGAAGGATTCTCGGTTGCCCTTTTATAACTCTGACCCACCCTGCCAGCACTAATCTATCCTCCATTTCTCTAATTTTATAATTTCCAAAAGTTGTATGAATGCAATCACACAGTATGTAACCTTTTGGGACTGACTTTTTGACTCAGCACAATGCCACTGTGATTGATCCAAAACACTGTGTTTCAGTAGGCCTTTC
Organism: Spilogale gracilis; assembly: GCA_004023965.1. Classification (NCBI taxonomy): domain Eukaryota; kingdom Metazoa; phylum Chordata; class Mammalia; order Carnivora; family Mephitidae; genus Spilogale; species Spilogale gracilis. Next base: position 59,489 of record PITA01001934.1, on the reverse strand, counting down.
CTTTTTACTGTTCTGAAATGGATTTTTCCAGGGAAAATGCCCACAAGTCTAACTGCTAAATTGTATGCTAATTGAACTTTTTTTTTTAAGATTTTATTTGACAGAAAGAAACACAGCAAGAGAGGGAACACAAGCAGGGGGAGTCGGAGAGGGGGAAGCAGGCTTCTCACCAAGCAGGGAGCCGGATGCGGGGCTTGACCCCTGGACCCTGGGATCATGACCTGAACTGAGCAGATGCCGAACGACTAAGCCACCCAGGCACCCCGAACATTTACTTTTAGAAGAAACTACCAAACTCATTTCCTGAATGGCTATATGACTAAGTTCCTACCAGCAACGTATGAGTGATCTAATTTCTTTACATCCTTGCCAGGATTTCACCTTATTTGTCCATTCTGATAAACATGTAGCCTTATCTCATTGTGGTTTTAATTTGCACTTCTGTAATGGTTAATGATGTTGAATGTCTTTTCATGTGTTTATTTGCCATCTATATGTCCTCTTTGGTGAGAAGTCTGTTCACACACTTTGGTCCATCTTCTAATCAGATTTTACTTTTGCTGTTGTGCTTTCATTCTTCCTAAGTAGGAGTCTAATGTGGGTAAGCTTTGGAAGGGTTAAACTACTGGAGAAGCTCCAGTTGCTCCCAATATACAATGGTTTTCATGGCTTTGAAAGACCCAACAGATTATCTGGCCAAATCTCTCTCATAGGCAAGATTTCCTATGTTCACTTTAGCAGATAAGCAACTGGGACCCAGTAAAAGAACGGGGTTTGCCCAAGTCAAGCATAGTTAGTGGATAAAGAAGGGGGCTACACTGTCTAGCAATGGAGCAATCACCCACCCTCTTCTGGGCCTCAGACTTCATCTGCAAAGTTAAGGTAATACGGCTACCCTATATCTCCAAGGAGATCAAAATTCAGAAGCCAGGGTGCCTGGGTGGCTCAGTCAGTTAAGCATCTGCCTTGGTTCAGGTTATGATCCTGGGGTCCTGGGATTGAGCCCTCAGTCGGCCTCCCTGCTCTGCAGGGAACTTGTTTCTCCCTGTGTGTCTCTCTCTCTGCCTCTCTTTCTCTTGCTCATGAATAAATAAGTAAAATATTTTTTTTTAAAAATCTTAGAATTAAAATCCAGAGGTCTATTCTTAAGTCTCATAAGCAGCTCATTCCCAAATCCATGATACTATTGTTAGGGAACGTGGACTGGATCCTGGCCAAAGAAGCCATGCGGGCACTCGGACACCTTGGCAGACTGGAGGTTTATTTTACGCAACGGGGGTTGGGGGGGCGGAGAGGGTTGGGGGGTGGGGGAGTGTCCTCAGAGGAGAGTAATCTCTCAAGGTCTGAACCCTGAGCACAAAGGAGATAGTTTATACACTTTTACTTCCCTTCCATATCTGTACCATTCTTGTGGTTGCAGCTGGTGGGCCTAGGGGAAAACAACCTGGGTTGGCCCAGGGGCCGGGACTGGAATTCCCCTGCTGGGATGGCCATCCACCTCAGAATACAGACTTTCCTTATCACTACTACCCAAGCAACAATGTCCTTTGTTTGGTGGCAGAGTGGACTGATCTGGACCATAGCTTTACAATTTTCATTAAAACTGGATAAAATAAGTTTATCAGTAGAAAAGCTTCTTTTGCCATTTAAGTAATGTTCATTTAGTCAGTCAATACTGACTTTCCTTAGATACAAGGAAACTGATAAAGTTCTGAGAAATAAAGTGAAATAGAAGGAAACAATAACAGAGGGTGGAAGAGGGACTGATGACTTTGTACATTTCATGCTGCTTCATCTGCAGACACCAAAGAAAAAGATTCCACTATTTGCAACAATGTCAAAAGGACACTACATGTAGAAGCTGAAGCTCAGTCTGGGCAAGATTATCAGAGCCCAGGCAGAATAAGAGGGTTTACCTATCTTTGTCTCCATGCAGTGGGTCACTCAGCTCTTATAACTGGTCAGGTACACATAGAACAAACTTGCTATCTCCCAAGGCACTCTGCTTGAAGTGATGAGTTATGGGGTCCTAATGTTCTGCTTTAGGTTTTTTTGGGAGGGTTGGGTTTCGGGGGTTTATTTTTTGTTTTTTTCATTTTTTAACCCAACTGAGATTTCGGATTCATTTTCAAGTTAACTATACATCAAAAGATTTTATCTAGGGGTCTTCATCACTAAACCAACCGTTTCCCTCATATAATAGTTTTCAGTTGCTATGTCACAAATCCTGCAAAACTAGCAGTGGGAAACAATACACATCATGTATTATCTCATGGTTTCCGCAGGTTAGGCGTCTGGCCACAGCGTACCTAGGTCTTCTGCTTAGGAGCTGGACAAGGTTGTAAGCAGAGTGTCAGCGAGGCTCTATTTCTTTTCTTTTTTTTTTTCCCCATGCTCTGTTCTTATCTGGAACATGGGGTTCTCTTCCCAGCTCACATGCTTGTTGAGAGAATTCAGTCCCTTTGGTTATAGAATCGAGGCCCTGAGAATCCTAGAGGCTCGCTGCAGCTGCTTGCCATGTGGCCATCCCCATGAGCAGTGCCTATCACGCGTTTGCCTCCTTGAATCAGAACTCTGCAGCCTGCTAAGATGGGGTCTTATGTAACAATTACAGGAATGACTTCCCATCACCTCGGTCATATTCTGTAAGTTAGAAGCAAAGCACAGATTCCACCTGTGCTCAAGGGGAGGGAATTATACAAGGGCATGACTCGTTGGCAGTCACCTTAAGATATGTCTCCCATACCTACTGATATTTAATTGTCAAAGAAAATAAGCCTTTTCTGTTTGAATGGCTCCCAAAGCAATCAAGAATGCAAGTGCAACAGGCAGTAAAGTGATTTTTATAGTTAGAGCTTCTAGCTCTCTTCCCCAGTGGCCAACTTTGAAAAAGGCAATGGCGGGACACAATCGAGAAACCAATGCAAATATGTAGGGGTTTGCTGATGACACATGAGGTGTTTCCTCTGGGCTAGCATCAAGTATAGGATGCCAAGGTTTTCAGCATTTGCCTAGGGAAAATGATAGGGTTCAGTGTCCATTTTGTAGGAAAGCAAAATGACCTCACTCCAATTTAAATGATGGCATTTGCCAAGCACCTTGACAAACTCAGGTACTTTTGTTTCACCCTCTAACACACTCCTTCTAATCCCAGTTCTTCTATATGTCTTCACTCTCTCTCCCTCTATTCCCAAAACAAGTGAGGATCTCTTCCTGCCCCCATCCCTTAACATCCCCAGAATCTAATGATGGACACTCATAATCGATAGTGGTGCTATCACATAATGAAAATTCTTACTGCATGGGGAGAGAAAAAACTGAACATCACTCCCTACTATGCGAGGTAATTGAACCTTTACTCTCCAGAGTAGGGGGAAAACAAAAACGATGTCATCCAGTAACAATTCTTCCCAAGAAAGGTCTCCATGTTCTTCTGTCTGATTAAAAAAATAAATTAAAAAAAAAAACCTTCCAATTCCACTTATAAAGCTTCCAATATCATCATTTTCATTTTCAGTCACCTGTGCTCCTAGTTGCAATCCTCTGTGTAGATGTCCTCTGAAATCACCCAGACTGAACATTCACTACCATCTCCAACATTTGCAAGACCTCACCACCATAAAAGCATCATACCTGAAGGAGAAACTCCTCCTAATTAATGGTTTATCCTGCCTTTCCACTTATTGAAAGCAGCCTTTCCCTGGCCTCTAAGACTCGAGTTCAGTCATCCTCATTTCCTCCTTCTCTTCAGAGTTTGTCCTCCCGTCTCAACCACTGATGTACTGTTCCCAGCTATCCTTGTCTTTCCACTCACTGTGCTGCTACCTCAGCTCCAACCCACCTTCCTTGTCTCCTGCTGTGTTGAAGGAAATAAATGCCTTCTTCTTCTTGCTCCCTTCATCATCAATTCTACACACTGTTCCCAACAGCTTTTCACAACACCTCTCATACCATGGCATGACCCTGTCAAAAAGCAGTCCGCAGCTCTCTAAGATACAGACAATAGAACCCAAACTCCACGGGCAGACATTCAGAAATTTCCAGAATATGGTGCCAAACCTCTATTCCTAGCATTATCGCCTGTGATAGTTACTCTACCACACTCTCACCTAGTCATGGTCATGTACTCACTAACCTTCAACCTACTTCATCTATTTTACCCTTTTCCATGCCATATATGTTTATTGCTGCCTGGAATTCCATACATCTCTTTTATCAGTTATCTCAAAAGTCACATGCCTCATGAACTGTTCATATTTCTTCATCTGTATCCTGATTTTTGGAGAGAACAAAAGCAGCAGAGCACTGTCATGGAGCCCCACTGTAAAAAGAAAAGGAAGTCTCTAGCTTTTTATAATGACATCATAAAGAAGCCTTTGACTAAATAAAGGTCATTTTTCAGAAACTTTCCTAGGAAATAATTTTTCAAAATTCATCCATTCACTAAACATTCATTAACCTTTCTTTATGTTCCAGGAATTGAAGGTGATGAACAAACAAAGATATGAATTCTGGCTATAAGGGGCTCAGGATCTAATAGGAAAAATAAATGGGAAACAAATGCAATGTGACAAATATTTATACAGGCACACCTTGTTTTATTGTTCTTTGCAGATTTTGTGAAGGCTTTTTATTGTTTTTTCTGTAGAATTTTGGGGGTGTTTTTCTGTGGATTTGTGGGTATTTTTCTTTTATCTTTTTAACAAATTGAAAGTCTGCGGTAACCCCACATGTGGCAAGCCTATCAGTGCCCTGTTTCCAACAGCATTTGCTCACTTCATGTTTCTATAACACATTTTAGCAATTCATAAAATATTTCAAACTTTTTCATTATTATTACATTTGTTATGATGATTTGATCAGTGACTACAACTCACTGAGAGTTCAAATGATAGTTGATACCTTTTATAAATGAGGTAATTAAGGTATATGGGTTTTTTTTAAAAAATATAATGCTTTTGCACACTTAATAGACTACAGTATACTGTAAATGTAACTTTATATGCACTAGGAAACCAACTAATTCATTTGACTCACTTTATTGTGATGTTCACTTTATTGCAGTGGTCTAGAAGCAAACATTCAATATCTCCAAGGTATGTCTGGAATCAACAATAAATAGATGATCTATGTATACTGAATTATTCTGATGAGAAGTGGAAGTAAACAGATGATAGTAGGCTAAAGTCTTCTTTAGGAAACTGAAGAAAAACTTACATTTAAGTTGGACCCTAATATATATAACATGTTTGAGTAGTTATTATATGTCAGGCACTATACCAAGCACTTTATAACTTTCTTTCATGCAGTCTTCACAACAACCATATGAAGATGGCATTATTCACTTTTATAGATTAGGGGGAAAATGAGACTCAGAGAGATGGGAGCAACATAGCCAACCCACATAGTTAATAAGCAGTGGACTTGGGAGGAATACCCAGGTCTGACTAAATCCATAGTCCAGGCATTGTCAACTTTTTCAACCAGAGCACTAGACTACAACAACTAAGATCTCAAATACCTCCACTTTAGCCCCACCACAAATATAGACATTAAACTTTACACTGGAAGTTTAGTTGGGGCCCCTGGGTGACTCAGTTGAATAAAGCATCTGCTTTCATCTCAGGTCATGATCCTAAGGTGCCAGGATCTAGCCCAACATCAGACTCCCTGCCCAGTGGGGCGTCTGCCTCTCGCTCTGCTCCTCCACCCACTTGTACTTGCCCTCTCAAATAAAATCTAAAAAATAATAGTAATAAATACACCAAAACACAAGCAATATAAGCTTTACTGAAAATTTTGTAGACAATTTGGGAGGAGGTCTCACTTTCTATTACATGTTTCCACACTACTACATCACTTGTCACTCAGCTACTATCTGAATGCTTCTCCTCTTCGCTTCCTTCCTAGACTCCTTTATGAACGTGCCTGCTCACCCCTTTTTCCTCGTTGGGTATACGGAGCAATTTTACTCATGTACATGCAAAACCATCAGTGATGAATGAAATGACCTCTCAGTAATAGCACTGACCTTTATTAAAATCAAGTAGCAGAAAAAATTCTGATACTAGAATCTGCTGCTTGGGGACTTACCTCTCATGCCAAATAGATTTTTAGTGTATTATTCTCCCCCAAAATGCCATGCTATCACCAACAAGAACTTGGGTAAATGAATTTTTTTCCCCACAGTTTTGCCACAATGGAATAGTGCTCATATTTTGCAATACATTTATATGATTTTCTCTGGTGCATTTATATATACATGACTTTTCAGATTGAGTATGATAAACTAGTTATTTTTTAAGATTTTATTTATTTGGCAGAGAGAGAGAGAGAGAGAGAGCATAGCAGCAGCAGAGGCAGAGGGAGAAGCAGACTCCCCACTGAGCAGGGAGCCAGATGTGGGGCTTGATCCCAGGACCCTGGGATCATGACCTGACCCAAAGGCAGACACTTAACCTACTGAGTCACTCAGGTGCCCAATAAACTAGCTGTTTGAACAGAAATGATTTGGCTCAATGTGAAAAGACTGAGAATGTAGAAAAGGAACAAACAGAGGTAGCACAAAGATATGAACTGCAGGAAGCAGCTATGACCTCTAGGGCTGGAACACAGGTAAGATGGTGACGCATCTAGGGAATAAATATTTGGACCTCCAAGGTGGTAGCATGAAGAAGCCTGAGCCTGGAAGTGTGGAAAGAAACTCACAAATGGAACTAACTGCCGCTATTAAGATTAGAGGCCACTGTTGAAGCAAATGACAAGGACAGGAATCCAACAAGAAGGACTAAGTTCCTTCTCCCTTTTCCTGTGTCCCTGTCTCCCTCTCGTGCCCCTGCTGGCAAGACAGAAAACTGCTTTGCAGCATCACTCCATTTCAAAGCCAAAGAAGTGAATGCATTTCAAACCCACAATAGCTTGATGACCAGTACAATAATCTATTTAACCTGAGTCACCCATCTGCCTGCCCGGGTTAGGGCAAGGAGGCAGGGGTGGGAGTTGAGAACAAAGATCTTTATAAAAAGAATTCTGATGGGTGGAAAGATGGTATTAATATTTATCTTCTAATATTTGCATGATGAGTTTTGAGTTTGCAGTGAGACAATAGGCACTGTTAGAGTTTTTTTCGAAATTCTTTTATCTCAACTCAAGAGATAAGCCTAGAAAACCAGATAATTAAGTTTATCTTTACACTAGCAGTAGGAAGAGAAAATTACAGAGATAGATTAATAGCCTTAAAGCTTGCCTCTTTCAGCTCAGTGGATAGGGAACAAGGAGAAAGGCTGTCAAAGTGAATAGGTCAAAAGCAAAGGTTTTCAGAAAAATACTGTATGCTCTCACTTAAATATCAAACTCATAGGCTGAAACAAAGAATCAGACTTTTGGTCCTAGAGGTGGTGAGTGGGGAAGGGGGAATTAGAGGAAGGTGATCCAAAGGTACAAAATTCCATATGGTAAGTCCTAGGAATGTCATGTACAACATCTTGACTACAGTTAACACTATTGTACGATAGATAAGTTATTGTAAGTGTAGAGCCAAAGTGACTCCATCTTAGAACAAAACTCCATCTTGCATAGCATCACCCCACCCTACAGCTGGCCCTACCAGAAAGCAGTTAAAAACCCCCCACCTGTTTTGCAGGCCACTTTGTAACTCCCACCCCACCTGTCTTGCAAGCCACTTTCAAAAACCTAGACAAGGTAGCCAATCCTTGATAAGCAGTTCAGCTAAAATAACATCAGCACCAATCATGTTAAAGGTCAGGCTTGCTTGTGGTTTTTGTGGTTTTTGCCTTTGTAAGCTTTGCTTCTGAAGGGTACAGGGCCCTTCCTCCTCCACCCGCTGCATCGGTCTGTTGGACAGGGGACCGAGCCCGGGCATGCTTCTGAATAAAGAAACCTTGTACTTGCATTCAGCTCCTGGGCTCTGTGGTGGTCTTCTTGAGGGTCTCACGACTCAGGCACTTCAGTAAGTAAAACCTAAGAGTTCTCATCACCGGGGAAAGTTTTGCCTTTCTTATTATAACTATATTAAATGATGGGTAGTAAATAAACTCACTGTGGTAATCATTTCACAATATATGCAAGTCAAACCGTTATGCTTTATGTCTTAAACTTAATAGTGATGTATGCTAGTTATATTTCAATGAAACTGAGGGAGGGTTGAACCAAGAGCTTTCATTCCCTTTGCCTTTCTTCATATCAAACCTCAATAGGACAGGGCAATGGGAAACTTCCAGGTATCCAGAGGGATAGCTTAAACACATTGGGAGCACACTCCTTAGGTATTTTGGAGAAAGACTGCAAGTCTTATTCATGGCCACTACCAAATGGCACAGATTAATGCAGCAGCAACATAATGAGAGATAGTTAAGTAAGTAGAAGTTTTGGTGTGAGGTAATAAATACTCCTGGTTGTCCATGAGCTATATATGGTATGCAAGGGATGGAGAAGTTCTCACATGTATGTTATTAAGTGTGAATATGTTCAAAGAGTCAGTGGGTAAACAGATGTCTGAGGAAACAAAGAGGCCCCAGTGTGTGAGGTCATCAAGATCAAGACCAATGGCTAGAACCACAAACCCAAGAGGTAGGTTTTAGCACATTGCCTATGAGATGGACTAGAGTAGATACACCAAAAGGATCATCAATTCAGAGAAACCTGGCATTCAAGTCAAGTTCCAGAAGTCACTGAGTCAGCCGAAGGACTCCAAGGCCTCCATCATTTGTCTACCTACCATCATAAGACTTGTTTCCCTTCCTCAATCCCATCCTCCCTTTCCTCACTCTCCTCCTCCTTCCTTCAGCTAAAACAATGTTCTTTATTTGCTTTTTAAAGCTTAGTGTACTGACTACAAAAACTTTTTCACCTAGGTTTTAATTCCTGATCTACAACTTTACACTGTCATAGACTGTCCATGTTCAAGGTAAGGATCAGGGTATACTCATCAAGTTGGCCTCCAACAGCAATTCAAACCCACATCCCAAATGAACTGACTTATCCTGATGAAGGTGGTGGGGTAGGAGGACCCTAACCTCACCTCTTCTTGTGGATACACTTCAGTACAAACAATCCATATCAGTGTGAAAAACCCAGGAAAAGACTCAAAGACTGGCAGAATGGACTCCACAGACCAATGTGAAGAAGCAGTATCGAAGAGGTTAAGGAGGGTAGAGAAGTGATCAAGAGACTGACATGTGGGACTATCTGCAAGAGGGAGGGATATCTCAGGAGCAGAGAAGAACCCATCCCAAACGATGCATATCAGGCACAGGGGCCCCTCATTAGGAAGATGAATCTCCTTAACATTTGGCTTTGGAAACCAGAGGGGCTTAATTTGAGTTTTTACCATCAAGAAGCTTAATAACCAGAACCTTAAAAATTAGTGGGCTCTGCTCTGGAAGATCTGGGATGAGAATAGGAAACTGTATCCCCACCCTTTAAGAGACAACATAATGAAAAAGTCCCACTGAGATACAGTGTAGGAGCATCAGTTTGAAAAAATGCCTCGGGTACACAGAGAGCGTGCAAGCAGCCATAATAGGGGTCGGTACAACTCCAAAGTGACTCCTGCCCTGAGAGGTGGGGAAAAAAACCACACAAACCAGTTCAACTGTAGCCCCAGAAGTGGAATGAGGGCACACATCTGGTCTGACTGCAGGCCCCACCCATCAACAGAAGCTACTCATGGGATGACACAGGGAGAGCACCCCGCAGATTGGTGCTACTGCAGCTCTGGCAAAGGCCTGGTTTGACCCAACTTGAGCTGAAGGCAGCCAAAGACTGGCCTGCTAACAACACAGGAACTGAGCTCTACCCACAACAAGCAGAGAAAGCCATTGCAGATGACTGGACTGAAGGTAAAAGGGGCTCAACTGCAGTAGTAGGGTACATGTGACATACTCAGGAGACACCACTGAAGCACAAGGATATAGAGAACAGGGCATACTGGACTACAGAACACTACAGGACTTCCTCATAAGGCCACTACTTTCAAGAGCAGGAGATGTACCTGACTTTCCTAATACATAGAAACAGAGAGTTAGTCAGACTGTGGATATGGAAGAGTGCATCCCGAATAAAAGAAAAGAGCACAAAATCACAGCAAGGGAGCTCAATGAAACAGAGATTATATGCCTGAATAAAAAGTGATTGTCATAAAGATAATCATTGTTTTGGAATAAAGAGTGGAGAACCTCAGAGAGACCCTCAGAAAATAAAAAAAACAGACAACTCAATAATTGAAATCAAAAATACATGAGATGGAAGAAATAGAAGTCTAGAGGAAGCAGAAGAACAAATCAGCAACATAGAAAACAGGGTTATGGACATCAAGCTGAACAAGAGAAAGAAAAAACATTGATAAAATATGAGAACAAATTAAGAGAATGCACCAACACCATTAAATGTAATAACATTCTCATTATAGAGAGCCCAGAAAGAGAAGAGAGAAAAGGAATCAGAATATTTGAAGAAATAGCAGCTGATAATTTTCTATTCTGGGGAAGGAAACAAAATCCAGATCCTGAAACCACAGAAAGTCCCCAACAAAATTAAACCAAGGAGGCCCACATCAAGACACATAGTAATTAAAATGTGTAATTTTAAACACAGCAAAAGAAAACAGTTACATATGCCTGATAAGGCTAACAGTTGATTTTGCTGCAGCAGCTTTGCAGGCCAGAAAAGAATGGCATGATATACTCAAAGGGCTGAAAGAAAAAAAATCTGCAACCAAGAATATTTTATCCAGCAAAGCTATCATTCGGATAGGAGAGAAAGTTTCTCCAGACAAACAAAAGTTAAAGGAATTCATCACCACTAAACCCAGCAGTACATGAAGTGTTGAAGGGGACTCTGCACAGAAAAGAAAGAACATAAGAGGAGGGTAAGGATGGTAGGAAGCACACAAACAGTAAAATTAAGTGTATTTATAAAAATCAATTAAGAGATGCACAAAATAAAAATATGCAGAGTGTAACAGCATATACATAAAATGTCTCGGGGGAATGGAGTAAAAATTTGATGCCTTTACAATGGGTTCAAATGTAAGCAATTATCAACTTAATGTAGACTGCTATATACATAAAGTATCGTGTTTATGAAGCTAATGGTAACCACAAATCAAAAACTGGTAATAGGCAAAAAATAAAGAGAAAGGAATCCAAGTATATCACAGAAGAAAGGCAATTAAATGAAAAGAGAACAAAAGAACAGAACTGTAAGTAAAAATAAAAAGAAAGAAAGAAAAGAAGTTTACACCTATTATTTTGAATGTACATGGACTACACACTCCAGAAGACATAGGGTGACAGAATGGATAAAAAATACCCATTTATATGCTACCCACTAGAGGCTCATTTCAGACCTAAGACACCTGTAAATTGAAAGGGAGGATACAGAAAAACATTATGCAAATGGTTGTGAAAAGAAACCTGAGGCAGCAATATTTGCATCAAACAAAACAGACTAAAACAAAGACCAAAAGGATCCTACATAATCATAAAAGGAATAATTCAGTAAGAGGAACACTTGCAAATATTTATGCACCCAACATGGGAGTACCCAATACATAGAGAAGCTATTAACAAACAAAGGAAGTAGTCCATAGTAACATAATTATAGTAGGGGACTTAAACACTCCACTTACATCAATGGCCAGATCATGCAAACAGAAAATCAACAAGGACAGTGACGTTTGATAACACGTTAGACCAGATGGATCTAACAGATAAGTTCATAACAGGCCGTCCTGAAACAAGAGAACACATTCTTTTTTGAGCACACATGGAACATTCTCCAGAATACATCACACACTAGACCACAAGTTTTAACAAGTTCAAAAGATGAAGTCATACTGTACATCTTCTGACCACAAGACCAAAAACAAGAAATCAAGCACAAGGAAAAAACTGGAAAGAGCACAAATCCACAGAGGTTAAATAACATGTTACTCAACAATGGATGGATCAACCAAGAAATCAGAGGAAATAAAAAAAAATACATGAAGACAAAGGAAATTTAAAAGACAATGGTCTAAATTCCTTGGGATGCAGCAAAAGCAGTTCTAAGAGGGAAGTTTATAGCAACACAAGCCTACCTCAAGAAGAAGAACCCAAATAAACAATTTAGCCTTACATTTAAAGGAACTAGAGAAAAAAAGAACAAAATTAAAAACCAGTGAAAGTAAGGAAATAGCGAAAATAGATGAAGTAGAAACTTAAAAAATGGAATATGTTAATAAAATCAGGAGCTGGTTCTCTGAGAAAAACACAATCAATAAACCTTTATCAGGCAAGAGAGAGAGAAAGTGAGGGGACTAGAAATAACAAATGACCACAATCGCCAAACTGCGGAAAGAGCCAAGGTGCCCTTCAACAGATGAATGGATAAAGAAGATGTGGTCCATATATACAATGGAATACTATGCCTCCATCAGAAGGGATGAATATCCAACTTTGGTAGCAGCATGGACTGGATTGGAAGAGATTATGCTGAGTGAAATAAGCCAAGTAGAGAAAGTCAAGTATCACATGGTTTCACTTACTTGCAGTGCATGAGGGGTAACCTGGAGGACAGCAGGAGAAGGAAAGTAAATGGGAAGTAGGGTAATCCAGGGAGAGAAATGAAACAACAGAGACTTTGGATACAGAAACAAACTGAGGGATTTGGAGGGAGGGGGGTGGAGGGATGGGAGAGCCTGGTGGTGGGTACTGAGGGCACCTACTGCATGGAGCACTGGGTGTGGGGAATGGGGAATGAATCTTGGAACACTGAAAAAAAAATTTAAGTAACAATAAAAAAAAAGAGAATGAAAGAACTGATTATTCACAGAGTGGAATGCTAAACAAGAAACAAGTGCAAACTAGTGCTATGCACAACACAGATGAGCAAAAGGGCACATATTCTATGTATATAAAGTTAAAAATAGACACAACGTACCCATGGTGACACAGATCAGAGTAATGGTTACCTTTAGGAAGTATTCTTAAAAGGGGCAACAGGGGGTCTAACAGAATTCTAACAAGTTCTATTTCATGATCTGCGTAGTGTTGCATGGATATATAGCTATATAAGCATATACTGAGATGTACCACTAAAATTTATGTAGTTTACTACATGAATATTTTTAAAAAATAAACTCTTTAAAAGTAAAACAAAGTAAAATGAGTTTTCTTTATAACTAAGCTGATGGTCTTATACATTTATCTAATGAAATCTCCTAAACCTGCAGATTTTAGCCATGAAAATGCAGGTGTAATACTATGAAGAATTACTTGCTGGATAGTCTCATCCCCCTGCCCTGCGGGTTCCTGTCCTTCAGGAAAGACACCATCAGTGGAAGGGAAGAATGGCAAGCAAGATGGTCTCATCCTGATTATACTTTAGAAAGGTATCTTTCTGACTGCAGGCCTCCCTTTTCTTATCTACTTTATACTTTAGAAAACCTCCAGCTGTAAATTCATTTTCATAGTTCCAAGACTGACTCAAAGAGCTTAAGTTACTTTTACTTGCCTTTGTTAACACAGAGATTGACCATTTCCATCATAACTCGGATATAACTAGATCAGTCTTGGATTCAACAATCAACCAGTGAGTCATAGACAGAATGACGCAAAGAGATATTCAAATGGCCAGATGTGTCTTATGTCCAGGACCTTGACAGAGACAACGTAGGATCTCATTTGGATCATCATTCAGCAGCAATCCCAATTCAGAACATCAGTATGCCCCAAAACATGTTAATTTATTTTAGTGTGGGTCTAAAAAAAAATACTTTAGGTCATCCATGATTCTTATAAATTGAAGAACCTATAAATTCAAAGCAAGTTACAAGGATTGAATAAGGAGAAGACAATTTCTTTAGGGCAAAACCTCAGAAATTAGCTTAATAAGATTACAACTGGCTTAAATAGTGCCTAAGATATTGAGAAGCCCTGAGACTGGAGATAATTATCCAGAAATCACATATGGGTCTAATAAAGCACAGTTAATTCAAATTAGAGCTAGGAACTTCTGAGAGATAAGGGCCTTTGGATGACGCTTCTGATTCCTAAGAAAAGTAGCTCTGGAACCATTTATCACCCAAGTGAGAAAGGTGATAGAAAGTGCTCCAGGGGTAGCAGTGAGTTAGGTTAGGTGACTTCATGGCTTGTTCTCTAGTTTTCCATAGCAGCAGGCCATCCAATATAAAATTGAGGATCTATGAAACACATTTCAAACTGTTCTCACAGCTATTTTCTGCAGGCTAGCATTCTTTTGCCTTTCCATTTTTAAGCTCTAGCCCAAAAAAAAAAAAAAAAATCATGAAAACTTTACTAAGCAGTTCTCTGTCCCATACGGTAAGTATCTCTTGACGTTACTCTATGGGTAATTAACCTTATTGTGGGTGGGAGAATAGGATAATTTGTGTTATAGTGGTTTCAGTATTGTCTTTCTTTCCCTTTTCCCCACATAGGTCTAGTAAGTCTGAACTCTAATTCTGGAAATTAAATGGGTCCATTCTCCTGTACTAAATATAACGTGGAGAACACTTACAGATCCATCTACAATCAAAGAAAATTATTTCAGTTCCTTCAAAGTTGTTTCCCTATCCCTTTATTTTTGGGGTAGAATATGCAACTCAGGGATGAGCACTTTATTGCTGCATTCAGTCAGGGAGATTTTTAAAGAGGCATCCAATGGCTGAAGAGGAGCAGAAGACAGGATGCAGAATGGTCATTGCCAAGGCGGCCCTACTCACATTCCAGCTCTCCACTAAATCTGAATTATCCATTTATCATTAATGCAATGTGAAGTTGGATCAGTTTACGAAATACACTAAAGCACTGAGTCTGCTTCAATGACAAAAACCAGGTAAGAACTGAGACTGTTCATGACTTCTCTAAACATGCCTTCCTAGATTCGGGGATTTTATGTTATAAACACTATGAGAGAGGCATGCACAGCAAATTACAGTTGTGTATAAAAGGCACATAATACCAATAAGTAGTAAGTGTTAAAAGTATATGAGCCCCACACTGGACTCCTTGCTTATTGAGGAGTCTGCTTGTCCCTTGCCCCTCCCCCTGCTTGCTCTCTCTCCCTCATAAATAAAATTGTAAAAAAAAAAAAATTGTGAGGGGGTGCCTGGCTGGCTTAGTTGGTAGTGCATGCAACTCTTAATCTCGGGGTCATGAATTCAAGCCCCATGTTGGACATGGAGACTACTTATAAAAAATTTTTTTAAAAAGTATGTGGGAGAAAGACTGCTCAAGGGGTACTCTGAATTGGGACTTGGAAGTTTTAAAATTACAAAGCTTTTATTTTTCCTTTTGAGGACAAAGATTAATCTGTCACTGAGTAAACATTAAAATAAAAAGGGATCAAAAAAAACTAGTATGGCACACAGACATGGTTTACTCAGGGAAGTACCTTAGTTTTAATGAAACACCTTGAGGAAGAGACTAGGAATGAGGAACTCACTCCCCGCTGTGCATGACCCCCAGAAGTGAGATCAGGAATGGCACCAGGGAGATCTGAGTAGACACACTGCCTTTTGAAAAGGGACTGTGTATTAGTTTGCTAGGCCTGCCACCACAGACTAAGTAGCTTAAGCATCAGAAATTTTCTTACATATCTGGAGGCCAAAATCTCAGATCAAGACATCAGCAGGATTGGCTTCTTGTGAGGACTCTCACCTTGGCTTGTAGAAGATGGTCTTCTCCCTGTGTCTCCCCATATTCCTCAGACATGTCCTTCAGTACAAATCTCCTTTTCTTAGAATAATACCAATAACAGAATAACACCTTGAATTAAGGTCCACTCTAATGATCTCATTTTAACCAAATAATCTCTTTAAAGACCTTATCTCCAAATAGGGTAACATTCTCAGGGGTTAGGATTTCAATTTGTTTGGGGAGGACATAATTCATCCCATAACAGATAGTCAACTTCTTTGTAAATTTTAAGGGTATTTGTCTTAAGACTGAAGTAGAATGATTCTCTTAATTGTATATAAATTTTTTTAAAAGATTTTATTTATTTGACAGTAAGAAACACAGCGAGAGAGGGAACACAAGCAGGGGAAGTGAGAAAGAAAGAAGCAGGCTTCCCTCGGAACAGTGAGCCCGACGCGGGGCTCAATCCTGGGTCTCCGCGATCATGACCTGAGCGGAAGGCAGTCACTCAACCAACTGAGCCACCCAGGCGCACCGTAATTGTATATATATAAATTAACAAGAACAATAAGGTATAGACTTCTGCATAGGTTGACTTATATAGAGAAATTACAGAAAATGGGAATATCTATACATATTTATATGTATGTATAGGTTCTCAGAAAAAATGTATTTTCAAGATGCAGTAGATATTTGATAAAAAGTTCAAATAAAAGAACTCCAACTAAAAAAGACTAAGGATAGCCCTGTGAATACAAGTCTAGGCATGGTGGAATTGGTCAAAAGGAAGGTATAAAGATTTTATTGATTATTTTCAACTAAAATACTAAGAACTGAACAATTATTTTTGAAGTTTAAATTGCTGGTATTATATAGGGTAAGCTGGTGGGAGAAAGAACTGGAATTTCACAGAAAAACATCAATAGGTGCTAGAGCTTAAATCCAAGAACTGTGGAAATGGATGGAGATAATGAAGGGGAAACTAAAGAGAAAATGAGAAAAAGATCATATTTAATAATAAATCAGAACTCAAGAACTAGTAAGAGCGAACAAAAAATGATGCCAAAACGTAAGCCCAACTTACTCATCACCACCATGATAGCAGAGTTTCTCTTTTTCAATTTTAAATACCTAATTAAAATGTCACTTAAAAAATATGGAGGAAATTTTCTTTTGTTGGTTGTCTAACTGATTTTCTTTTGCAGAGCTGTGAATATTATTTAGAGGATACCTTTTTTCCCCTCAGAATGTTCTTTCATTCAGTGAAATGTTAAATTACTCACAAAAACTTACTAATTAAATTGACTGTAACTGCCACTATTACAATGTGATGGCCAACATTATTGGCCTGAAAGTGATGGCTAATATCTCATTCACAGAGGGCATGCAAATTAATTTTATTATTTCCCTCTTCAAAACACAGTGCCTTCCACTCCATGACATGTCTGTCAGCTCCAGCCTATGCATCCTCCCTCACTAGGCTTACTTATGACATTACTGCCATCGCTCTCCTAGGTTCCTGAAATATAGTATTTTTTTTTAAGATTTTATTTATTTCTTTGACAGAGAGAAACACAGCTAGAGAGGGAACACAAGCAGGGGGAGTGAGAGAGGGAGAAGGAGGCTTCCTGCCAAACAGGGAGCCCGATGTGGGGCTCAAACCCAGGATTCCGGGATCACGACCTGATCTGAAGGTAGTCGCTTAACGACTGAGCCACCCAGGTGCCCCCTGAAATAGTAGTCTTGACAGGAAGTAAATGAGCCACCTCTTCTTACCTAGCAGGAATGTGGAGAAAGTCTCACTGCTATAGATAGGAATTCCTAGCCTAAAGTAAAACTCACAACTCATGGATTGCCTCACTCATCTCCTCCTTCACTAAGACCATGGTCTTATTTCTGTCAGAGCTCCAAAGAGCATATGTCTGCACAACAGTGTACATGCACACGCATTTGCCATTCTTGTCCAATAGCTGGCTGTGAACACCTGCCTTGATTTCCCTATGCTTTTATTCCTATCTGATTTAACTCTTTCCTAACCTGGTTAGGGTCCTTGTAATTTGAAACGCTTCTCACAATTTTCTTTCCTCTTAAACAGGATCCTAGACATTAACTGACCTCCTTTCATGAACTAACTAGACCACAACCACCAACCTGAAGTTTCAGTATTCCCTACTACCTGACTCGGGCTGCCAGGCTCCATCTAACAAATTAGAGATTCTTAAGTACCAACACTAGGCTGAGTTGTTCGTACCTCTCTGGTTACTCCCCTTAAGTAGTAGCCCATACCCCACATAGACTCAACTTTTCTTCTCTTCTCTATGGGAACCACTGTTTCTGAGGTCTTTATAGGTCTCAGAGCTGAGACGGTGTGAATGAAAATATGAATTCATGTTGGAATTTTTATACTGTTAGCTCCACCAGAAAAAGGAAAAGTTCAGTTTTCACATTCACAACTCTAACTTACTCTAAAAATAGCTATGAAGATATTATGGGTAGTCAAAAAAATGGAATAAAACAAAGAAAATGAAAACAAAATAGTAAAAGCCTGAGGAGTAGTTAGCAATTCTAAAATCCTGGTGGGGGGGGAATCCATAAACTCATTGTCTTCAAAATGTAATAAATAACAAAGCTGGCTTTAGTTAAAAAAATAAGTTTTTCTTTATGGAAATATAAGTCTATTTCTTTTTATAATGGACTCCTACAAATAATCAGGAACCACAACCCTCTGAAATGCTCTTGAATCTAGAAATCAATTCAAAGCCCCAAGGGTGAAAAATTATTTGTCACAAAGTGTTCCCATGCACTTTATAAGTCTATTTAATTTTATAGTGCTCACTTCAGTAGCACATAGAGTAACTTAATCTTACAAATAAGACTTAGGGGCTTAATCCAACTATGTCATTTCTTCTTGAAAAGAGGCTATAATAAAATAAAAAGACTAGGAAACTGGAACCAGAAGGCCTAATCTATTGAGCACTGTTCAGTTGAAAGTGACAACGCACTGTGGGAAGTAGAAGCGGAAGTGGATGCAGAGTAAGCAGAAGACAATCTCTGCAGCTGTTAGAGAACCAGACTTACTCGCTGCGCACTAGGGCATACTGTAGCCAGTCGTTGCCCAGCCAAGAGGACAGCCAGCAAGTCCCCATAAATGCCGCACTAGTAAGCTCCTACAGGTGTCACCAGGGAGGAAAGAGCTCCAGAAATTCCACTCCATACACTCAGACACTTCCACCACTGCATTTGCTCCTTGTTGACCATCACAGTGGCTCCTGCCTGCTTTTCTTTTCTTTTCTTTTTTAAAGATTTTATTTATTTATTATACAGAGAGATCACAAGTAGGCAGAGAGGCAGGCAGAGAGAGAGGAGGAAGCAGGCTCCCTGCTGAGCAGAGAGCCCGATGCAGGCCTCGGTCCTGGGACCCTGAGATCATGACCTCAATCGAAGGCAGAGGCTTTAACCCACTGAGCCACCCAGGCGCCCTCCTGCCTGCTTTTCAATCAATCTCCATTGGTTTGGTAGAAACCAATCCATTTGCTGGCACTGTAAACTGTAGGGGAATCCAAAAAAGATAGGGGTTTTTTTTCCTCTATAATCTCACTAGCAGAGGAAAGCAAACAAAAAGGAAACTAGAGTGGGTGTTGTATGAGCCAAACTACAGTATCAATCACAGTCTGTTCCTATAACTAAACATCTTTTCACTTTTCCTCTTAGAATGGAACCTAAAGAAAGCAACACACTCCTGCCTAACTTAATACAACTTTACCTTATATGAATGTAAGTACTTTTCCCCAAAAAAGTAGAGATCCACTGACTTACTAATCCCTGCACCCATCTGAGTGATTACACATTCATCCTCTAGTTCAGACACAATCTTCTCTAGATATTCTGTAGGTTATAGACTAAATCATACACATAGTCAATGTAAAAGTTAGGGGGAAAGTGATAGGTGATAAAGCTTTGAGTTTTAATTTCTCTGAGCTTTGGAGCCCAGTCAGAAGCCAAGAGTCCACTGGCCAGCATTCCTTGCACATCCATAGTACCCTGTGGGAGACGCCTTCAGTTCCACCCAAGCTCTGTCTTCACAGGCACTTCCTTCCAGGTGAACTCCAGTGACCATTTCAATAAATGCACCCCATTTATCCACTGTAATACAGTGGGTCCGCACTACCATCAAGCTTGTCAGATCGATCATGATTCCCAATTAATGATGCTGCTAGCAATCACTACACTGACCCCGAGGTGTGGTTCTTTCGCTTCCCAGCTGGCACACATTCATCGACAATAAAGTGGGTGTAATATGATTCTTTTAAGGTTAAAA
The DNA here is from genome assembly GCA_004023965.1 of Spilogale gracilis. Lineage (NCBI taxonomy): Eukaryota > Metazoa > Chordata > Mammalia > Carnivora > Mephitidae > Spilogale > Spilogale gracilis. Next base: position 39,512 of record PITA01001934.1, on the reverse strand, counting down.
AAAAGTGAAAGCTTAATATAGTACACGTAGATGTTTAATATATGGGAAATAAAACCTATCTGATAGATTACAACCAATATGATTGTTCTGGGCAAGAAAGATAGGACAGGAAGGGCAACTGATAAGAGACTGAGATTGGGTACAAGAAAATCAATATCCTAAAAGAGGATAATCCTAGGGGAGTTTGTTTTAGACAGCTTGGACTGCTTTAACAAAAGTACTATAGATTGGGTAGTATAAGCAACAGCCATTTATTTCTCACAGTTCTGGGGCTAAGAAGTTCAAGATCAAGATGCTGACAGATTTGGTTCCAGGTGAGAACCCTTCTCCTGGCTTACAGACAACCACCTTCTGGCTATATCCTCACATGATGGACTGAGGTAGCTCCTAGCATCTCTTCCTATTTTTGTAAAATTACTAATCCCATATCAAGGGAGCCTTACCCTCATAACCTCATCTAAACTTACTTTCCAGAAGCCTTACCTCCTAAGACCATTGTATTTGGGATTACGGATTCAACACATTAATTTTGAGAGAACATAAACATGTAGTCCATAAGAGCGTCAGTAGGAGAAACCACATGTGGAACCACACAGCTCTCCAGGGAACCCAGTAAGAAATAAGCCATGCCACACACATCCCAGGTTACCTTCAGAGAATCCATTTTACACCACTACACAACGACTACAATAAGCAGTACTCTTGAGGCATTGCAGGATAATATAAACAGGCTAACCCTCTGGAGTCAGAGAGATGCAAATGGAAGTCCCAGCTCCACAGTTTACTAGCTTCATGACCATGAAGAATTCAAAAAGTTTCCTCGTCAGTAAGTTATAGACATTATAGCAAAGCTTAATAATTTTAAGATATTACATATCTAAGACATAATGCCTGGTGTGTGGCAGATGCTCAGTACATTTTAGTAAAACCGTATCTATGTTTCAGGCACCACAGTAAGTTCCTTACATGCCTCATCTCCTAAAATTCAAGGACAATCCTGTGAGATGGTTTATTATTTTCATGCCTATTTTACAGATGACAAAACAGAGGCCTAGGAAAGTTAAGCAACTTCCCCATATTATCAGCTAATAGATAGCAAAAAATCCAGATACACACACAGGTGATCTTGCTCTATAACTTGTATTTAATTATTCAACCCTAAGTCCTCCTTGTAAGGACAGCTGTAAGAATGGGAAGAGAGGATCCTGACCTCACAACCCTGACATGAAATATCAAAAAATATTTACTTAATATCCTCAGAACAGTAAAGAGGGACTTACATAAAACATTTTCAAAAACCTTGTCAATGCTAGATTTTAATCTAAATATTTCCATGCCAAAGGTAGAAGCTCACCCACCTAAGAGACAAAAGCCACTAATCTAAGTGCTTGATCACCTAGGAAAACTAAAATACATAAGGAAACAAGATAATTACAAGACACATGCTGCAGAACATCCCGATAGAGGAGAGAAGCAAACATCTCAGAGTACAGTAAAATTCAGTATAAGGGTTTTCGACACCAGGGATTTAGCGTAAGATAAACATTGTGGTCTCCAGGGTTCATTAGCTTAAGAACTAGATCAAGTAGGAACATATAGGGCTTTTTGGAAGCCTAGACCGCATCTCAGCACAGGGACTGGATGGCACTTTCGTGGCACCTCTTTTTGCTTCAGAGAACAACGAGGCTAAGGCCCATAAATGGAAATGCCCTATGACAAGGGACAGGTAAATCTGGTTCCCATAGGCAACTCTCAGGCCAGTTAGTGGCATCATACTGAGTAAGTGGCTATATGTCTTTGCCTCCATGACCTTGGTGGCCTCCAGTGTTGATCCCAGGCAAAGCAAGGTGTGTTTTTTTTTTTTGTTTGTTTTGTTTTTTTTTTTTTTTTTTTTTTTTTTTTTTTTTTTTTTTTTTTTTTTTTTTTTTTTTTTTTTTTTTTTTTTTTTTTATTTATTTGACAGAGAGAAACACAAGCAGGGGGAGTGAGAGAGGGAGAAGCAGGCCTCCCACGGAGCAGGAAGCCCGATGTGGGACTCGATCCCGGGTCTCCAGGATCATGACCTGAGCCGAAGGCAGTTGCTTAACCAACTGAGCCACCCAGGCGTCCCGAAGGTGTGTGATAACAGCCGGAGATAATGCATGTTAAAGGAGGAACTACAAAGCAATGAAATTGAAACTGCCCCTTTAAACCAGGCACCCTGGCAAGCTGTACTAGTTGTGAACAGATGACCTTCTCCTGGCTTTTGCCTGGAATTAATTTGAAGACTGTAAGAACATAAATCAATTTTAAATAGGTTATGAATAGTCATATTGGAGAAAAAAAAGTCAAATGTTCTTGCATGAAAGCTTACAGAGAAAGGGAAAAGCCCTGGAGAAAAAAAAAGATTCATTTGCCAAAGATATTGTTTGGGGGAAGAAGAACTGACTGTATTTATTATCTTATTCTTCGAAGTTTTCCACTATACTTCGCAGTTTTTTTCTAACTCTGACCTTGATGCTTTGTTTTCCAGGGTCCCCATAATGAGGTAAATGAAGTAATGAAGTAAACACTGAATGTAGACTCAGTACATTTGGCTCCAATCGTGGTTCTAAGCACGTGTTACTTGAGTAAGGTGGACACACAGAGTTGCCTAATCCTTGGTCAAGGAAGGGCTTGCTCCAGACAGCTATCAGCCATCAACTGCAAAGAACCATGCTATATTTCTGAATAAAACCCTGTAACTGGTTTTAGTTCATATTAAGATGAAGACAAAATTACTTCCCATAGCCTAAAAATCCTTGCAGGATATGTTGTCTACCTATCCCTTCAGCCTTATCTCTAACGATGCAGTCCCTAACCATCTTCACACCATGCAATCTAATGTTCCCACCTACCCCGGAATGTTTGTAGATGTTGTTTCTTTTTCCTGAAACTGTGGTCATTGTCTTTCACTGGTTTACTATTAATCGTCCTTTGACCTCAGCTCAAGCATCACTTCCTTAAGGAATTTTTTCCTATCATAGTTTCAATTTCAGTTTCAATCAATATCTATCCCTTCCACCAGACTATAAATGCCCTAAGGACAGAGAAATCATTCAATTTAATTCTTTATCACCAATACCTACTATAGTGTTAGGTGCATAAGGACTTACTAAATGTTGAATGAATAAATTCAAACACTAGCTATTTCTAGATCAGTACTTTTGGGGTATTTGGTGGTAGTTTTCTGTGTCACACTAATATCTTACTCTCTTTTCTCTCTGAGCACACGAAAAATCAAACTTCCTCTTCCCCTTATAGTTGAGTAAGGACATGTAATTAGTTCTGGCCCATAGGTTATAAGTCAACAAAATATTTAATTGTCAGTAGGAAGCCTTTACTCTTTTCTTTTTGATCCTGGGATCACACTGAAGTGAACTTTCAATCAGCCTCCTCCCTGAATAAGGACAGCAGACACAGCATAGCCTACCAGGCAACATACAATGGAAATGTACCACAAGGGACAATAGGATATTATGTTTGAGCTCTCAGGATTGGTTGTTACAGCAGCATAACCTATCCTGAATAAAGCAGAAACTGCTACCAGGAATACGGCAATCCATATTTTACAGTGATAACATCTGACAAAGTTATTACCTATAATAATTTGGTCAATTGATAAATATACTTGGTGATCATGTATCTCTAGAACTTGTTAGAAATCAGAGCATATTATGTTCTTAACATGCCTGGTTTCAGTTACAGGGTATATAATTTGCTAGGACTGCCGTAATAAACCATTACCAACTGAGTGGCTTAAAAAATAGAAATGTGTTGTCTCAGTTCTCGAGTTAGAAAATCCAGGATCAAGAAGTAGATAAGATTGGTTTCTTCTGGGGACTGTGGACAATGTATTTCATGTTTCCCTTGTAGCTTCTGGCGTTTTGCTATCTTTGGTGTTCCTTTGTTTATATTCTATTCCTATCGGTCCTCATCTTCACGTGGCATTCTTCTGGTCTGTGTGTGTGCATGCCTGCCTGTCCAAACTTCCCCTTTTTAAGAAGGCATACATTGTATTCAGTTCCTTCTAATAACTTCATTTTAACTTTATTACCTCTGTGAAGACACTTTCCAAAAAGATCACGGTCTGAGGTACTGAGAGGTTAGGACTTCAGATCTTTTATGGAGGACACAATTTAACTATATAGATACTACAAGGAAGAGATAAAGTCAGGAAAAAATTAGCCATGTTGCAAGCAGAAATATCAAGTAAACTCAAAGCCCATACTGTAGCAACTTATAAGTCTGGAAGAGACAACTGCTTCTCAACCATAATGCATGAAGAGAAAAATGAGAAATGTCTTGAGCAACAAATGCCAACTACAACTACACACTGAAGAAAGAATTAAACCCGAGTTTAACTGCTTTACCCATAATTAAAACCTCTGAACAGTCAATTCAGTTGGTTTCGGAAAAAAAATGCCTCAGCAAAAGTACACTGAAGGAATAGTTCTAATTGTCATGACTAAATGGGACTTTGGGGGTGTGATCCTCAGAGAGGAGTGCATATATTTCTTATGTGTTTAGGAGAGTAAACAAAATATTTGGTGAACATATGGGCAGCATGTGTTACTTACTACCGCTGCTCACTGAAATCCAGTTATCTCTTCCTTTTGGGAACATGGGAAACTAAATTTCCAGGCTCCCAGTTGTGGGGGTGAAACTATGAGACCAGCAGGCATGAATGATGTGGGTCATTTCCAGGCTAGATTATTGAACTGCTGGTGTAAGACCCTCCAGAGTTCCCCACCCCCATTTCTTCTACTAACTTGATCAAAGAGGCCCATGTGCTTTCAAGCCTAGGTCTGATGGAGAACAGAGAAGAGGCCCACAATTTAATTCAAGACAAACATGTAGCTTCCACAAATACTAAAGATTATTGCTTTAAAATACTAAAATTTTGCTCTAACATAATCACCATGTTCCTTGGTATTTACCTAAATGAGTTGAAAATATATATCCACACAAAAACCTGCACGTCAATATTTATAACATCTTTAGTCATAATTGCCAAAACTTAGAAGCAACAAAGATGTTCTTAAATAAGTGAATGGATAAACTGTGGAATACTCAGAAATGGAGCATTGCTTACCTTAAAATGAGCTAACAAGCCATAAAAAAAAAAAATGTGAAGGAATCATATTCATTTTACTCAGTGAAAGAAGCCAATTTCAGGTCTATACACTATATGATTACAACTCTTTGATAATCTGCAAAAGAATACTGGAGCCCAGGGAATTTTTAAGGTCAGTTAAACCATTCTGTATGATACTGTGATGGTAGATTCAGGTTATAATACATCTGTCAAAACCCAAGAGTAAACCTGATGTGAACTCTGGACTTTGTTAATAGTGTACCAATATTAGCTCTTCAAAAAACTAAATTAGAGCTTATTACTGAAGCATTTCCCTATCCTGAACAGCATTAATAAATCAATTAAGTAATCTCACAAAATTAAAAAAGGTATTGTGGACTTAGAATAGCTCAAGCTCATAAATATCAGGTTTTTATTTCAGAAGCAACAGCACGTGATTAATAGTAATACAGTATAGAAGCAGTCTTCCAAAGGTCAAACACCTCTTAAAAGATCATCAACATTAAAAAAAAAAAACAAAACTCCAACCAACCAATTTTGATACATCCCAAAATTATGGGCTCAATTAGCCCAATAAATTAGAATTTATTTGGGGGTTAATTGTAGTAAATTATTTTAATCTTCAAAGTTTTAATGAATCCAGGCCAACATTTCTAAAGGAAGGTGGACCAAGTATAGTGGAATAATCTGAAGCCTTTGTGAAAAATGCAGATGCCCAGGCTCCCTCTGAGATTTATTGATCCAGAATCTTTAAGAGGCCCAGGGATCCAAAATGTGTCAAGCGCTACAGGTTTGAGCATCACTGATCTCTGTTCTATAAAAATAATGAGACTTTATGCAATAAACCTTTTGTGTTTAAAGACACTATTTTCTAAATGCCTAACAAATGCCTAAGCACTGCTTTCCCAATTAATCTTACACATATGCAATACCCAGAACAACAAATATGAGCCTTTCCTGGGGCACCATTCTCCCTCTAGCCCTCGAGCTGTAGTGAGTAATACAATTGCTATGTAATAAACAGTCTCAGAGTGGGGCTTACTAAAAGAATGCAGTTCAAACAAAAAGTTCATAAATGAATTCCCATTTTTCCTAATGCAAAATTAAGCTAATTCTAAGTCTGAATTTTCCTCCTGCTGCCCACATTTCCCAGAGGGGATAAACAGTATAACTTGAGATAATGAGACTTTGCAGTCAGGAAACTGATGGAAAACATAACAAATTGCAAGAGCTTCAAGTGGTTCTTTGGGGAGAACCGAGCCCCATGGTGGAGGTATATAGAAACAAAATAATATACTGCAAGTGGAATAATTCATTTCCTAAAAATGAAAGCAAAATGTATTATTTTGTGTTTCTTTTGGTAATGATTTTATTCCATAAATGCATGTCTATGATTTTTTAAATGAATTGATCAAAGGTGATTAGATACAGCTATGTTCTGTATCTGGAGAATATGAGCACCTCTATACCATTCTTATAATCTAAGATTGGCAAGTTAAGATAACATTTCGATGGTCTGAATAAAGGAAAGTTCAACTAATACTTTTTTGCAAAGCCCATCAGAGGCAAGAGTAGGCTAACTCTCATTTAATGAAATTTATTCAACCTATACTGAACTTTCTCCTCTGATATTTAGATTCACATTCAACATCACTTAATACTTTAATGGCTACATATCTGTTAGTTTTTCTCCTCCAAATTATTCAATACAAGGTTTTTAAGAAAAGGGGTCACATCTAATTAAGATTATAGCTATGAAAACACTGATGACTATAAAAAGCAACATAAAAGTTAGGTATTATCATTTGTGCCTTATTCTCAAACAGAAAAAATATAATCACTTGAGCTGTATTTAATGAAATACATTTCTCTCCAAAGACTGTAAGATTAAAATTCATTTCCTAACTAATTAAATCCAGTACACAAACTAAATCTTAGTTTTCCCTTCAAGCTAGTTTTCATACTTATGGTAACCAAGAAAATGGCATCAGTTACATGTCATGATTTTACAGTGTCCAAGGAGCTGGGAGAAATTAAGGCATTACGTGATAAGCCAGTTGACAGACTTCTGCATTAACTATATGACTTTTTTCCTTTCAGGGAGAGTAGACTATTTCAAGATGCTTAAGGATACAAATGCATATTAATCTAAAGTGCATTAAAATGAGGCTAATTCGGCACCTGAAAATATACTCAGTAAACATACTTTCAGATTGATGTGTATGTATAATGTGTTCCTTAACAGAATGTCTTGGACACAGAAGATGTGACCTACAATACAAAGTTCCCATCACTATACCCAAAGGTTCCTCAATGCCTGAAGGCCTTCCAGGAGAGAAATGTGCATGTCCAACCATCATATAAAGCTAAAAATCCAGAGAAGTCACAGAGATGTTTAAGAGGCAGAAGAACTAATAAATAAAATCTTAAAAAAAAAGGGGGGGGGGCGCCTGGGTGGCTCAGTTGGTTGGACGACTGCCTTCGGCTCAGGTCATGATCCCGGAGACCCGGGATCAAGTCCCACATTGGGCTCCCTGCTCGGCGGGAAGCCTGCTTCTCCCTCTCTCACTCCCCCTGCTTGTGTTCCCTCTCTGGCTGTGTTTCTCTCTGTCAAATAAATAAAATCTTTAAAAAAATAAAATAAAATAAAATAAAATAAAAAAAATAAAGACCTTCAAAATATTAAAAAAAAAAAAAAGAGGCAGAAGAACTGCAGAGGTACTTGAGTGAGGAAGTGACTATGAGTCAGATGGAAACAAGAAATATGGGAGATGGACACAAGGCATATAGGATTTGACATAGGTTGGGACATTAGAATGAATATCAAAACTTGCAGTGGCAAAGAAAATTGATGAATATGCAATTTGGTGACCAAATAAGGGACAGAATATATAGCTAGCTTATGGAGTGTGCTTGATAAATGTTAGGTTTGTTTTTTTAATGATGATTTTGTAGTTCACAGCATTTCTACAAAATCTCATACAGGGTTTTGCTGCCCCTACCTATGCCCTCATATCATTCTTAAGGGACTTGGTATAATGACATCCCAAGTAAAGTTCAGCAGAAGGGAGGGGTTAAGTAGCAGAAGCCTTCCTTCTATGGGCTCATTTGGGGTTCTATGCAAAAGACCATTCATGCCACCACCACTCGGTAGCATATGCTTTTACCCAAAGACATGGAACCTGATACCTTAACGGAATGACACTGCTAAAAGCTCACCCTGTATCTGCTCCTTCATTCTCTGGCCAAGCTTACATGTCAGAAACCACAATAGGATGGAGTTTACAGAAGAGACCGAAGATCAAAGATTTAGCCAGTACAGATCTAAGAAGTTTGATAGCCCTATTTACCAAGTCAGTATCAAGGACTGTCTGAGAAGAAAACATTTGAAATTGACACTGCAATGAAAAGACCAGGACCTCTAGAAGTCAGGAACATTCCATCTTTATTTTACAAGTAAAGAAAGCAGGTTCAGGGACTTCCCCCTTGTGCCTTAACTGCATATTAGCTACAGAGTAAGAATTATGTTTCCCAGTGCCTAGTACCAACATCTGTTCAGCCCTGCTGCTGCTCCTCAGGACAAGGGGGGTGGGGAACACTCCTGCCAGGGCACATTCAGGGACTACACATGCTCTGTGAAAGGAATTCCAATACCTTACCTTCCCATCCTAAAGCCCATCATTCTCTCTCCATCAAAGTAAAGGGAAAGAGCATCCACTTCTCATTCCAGACTCAACTCCATCTATTCCCTTTTACTTACCCCTTCTCACTGTCCCTAGGGACTATCTTATACATTATGTGCTTGTGCATATATATGTAAGGTATAATATACTGTATGTATCTAATTATAAAATGTATATTATATATTCTAGATTACATTTCTTGGTATGTTAAAATGTTTGGGGTTTTTTTTTTCATTTTTTTCAAAGATTTATTTATTTGACAGAGAGAGAGAGAACACAAGTAGGCAGAGTGGCAGGCAGAAGGAGAGGGAGAAGCAGGCTCTCCGCTGAGCAGGGAGCCCGATGTGGGGCTCAATCCCAGGACCCTGGGATCATGATCTGAGCCAAAGGCAGCTGCTTAACCAACTAAGCCATCCAGGTACCCCAAAATGTTTGTTTTTAAAAAGCGATGATTTGTTTTTAAAATGATGTCACTAATATTATGAACATCATTTCATGAGTCATTAATCAGTTTTGTCTAAACAAGGAGCTCCAAGAAATCAGATCGTACTTAACCTATCAATCTTCAAGCCCCAAATTTAACATTTTTTTCATTTTTCTCTCATTTACTTTCTCATTTTCCAAGAAATGTACTATATCGGGTGGGACAAAGATGACAAAGATAATAGATCTGTTACTTATTGCTATATTCTTTTTTATTATGGTAAAAAAGCAACTTGAGATCAACATTTTTTAAGTGTATAGTATAGGATAAACTATGTGCACAGTGTTATACAGATCTCTAGAACTTGTTCATCCTGTATGACTGAAACTATATCCACTGAACTCCACAGCACCTCTGTACTATTAGATCCCTCATATATGTAGAATCATGCAGTATTTATCTGTGACTGGGTTATTTCAGTTGGCATAATGTCCTTAAGATTCAACATTATAGCTAATAACAGGATTTCTTTTTAATGCTAAATAGTCCATTGTAAATATATGCCACATTTTCTATATCCATTCATCTGTCGGACACTTCAGTTGATTCCACCTCTTGGTAAATGTGAACAATGCTGCAATAAATATAATCATATACATTGATGCAAAATCCAATTTTTAATTCTTCCAGAGAAATACCAAGAAGTGGGACTGCTGAATTACGTGGTAGCTTTTAAAAAAAAAAAAACCTCTATGCTATTTTTCATAGCATCTATACCATTTTACATTTCTACCAACAGTGGAGAAGAGATTCATTTTCTTTGCATACAAGCCAACGCTTCATTAATAGCGACCCTAACAGGTGAGAGATGATAGCTCACAGTATTGATTTGTATTTCTCCTGATGATTAATGATGTTAAGTATTTTTAAATATACCTGTTAGTCACTAGTTCTTTGCCTATTCAGTCCCTTTCTTCTTTAATTAATTCAAGTTATTTGGGTCTTTTGCTATCAAGTTGACTGATTTTCTTTCATAAATTAGATACTAACTCCTTATCAGATAGTTTGGAAATAATTTCTCCCATTCCATAAGCTGCTTTTCCCCTTTGCAGAATGTTTGTCAAAAAACAAACAAAAAACAGCTTTTTAGTTTAATGCAACAATCTACCTTGATTTACAATGAGGTTACATCCCAAAAAACCCATAAGTTGAAAATATTGTCAATTGAAAAGACATTTAATACACTTAATCTACCAATGCTAGCAGCTTAGCTTAGACCACCTTAAACATGCTCAGAATATTTACATTAGCCTACTGTTGGGCAAAGTCATCTAACCCAAATCTATTTTATAATATAGTGTTGAAGACCTCGGGTAATTTGTTGAATGTTGTACTTAAACTGAAAAATAAAATGGTTGTTGTATTGGCACAGGATGGTTTTAAGTTCATCAGCTGTTTGCTCAGGATCACGTAGCTGATTGGGGGTTGCTGTGGCCCAGCATCACACTAGAGTATTGTACTTCCTGACACTACCCCCCAAAAAAGTTCAAAATTCCGAGTATAGTTTCCACTGAATGCCATCACTTTCATAACTGCATAAACTTGAAAATTTTAAGTAGAATCATTCTAAGTCAGGGACCACCCATAGTCCCACTAGTCCAATTTTTTGTTGCCTGTGCTTTTGGTGTCCAATCGAAGCAATCAGTGCCAAGACCATTACCATCAATCTTCTTTTCGGTTTTCTTATAGAAGTTTCATGGTTTCTGGTCCTATGTTAGGATACAGGATTACTGTAGCTTTATAATAGGTTTTTACATCAGAAAATAGGAGGAGCCCAGCTTTGTTCTTCCTCAAAACTGTTTTGGTTATTCAAGATCTTCTGTGGCTCCATATGAATTTTAGGATTTTTTCTATTTCTACAAAATATACAATTGGGATTTTGATAGGGATTACATTGAATCTATACATTCTTTGGATAGTATGGACACTTTAACATTAAGTCTTCCAATCCATGAACATGGGATAACTTTACATTTATTTATGTTTTAAAATTTCTATCAACAGTGTTTTATAGTTTTCAGTATAGGAGTCTCTCACCTCCTTGGTTAACATTACTCCAAAATGCTTTATTCTTTTTTATGCTATCATAATTGAGTTTTTTCCCTTAACTTCTATCTCAAATTAATGTTAGTATAGAAATGCAAGTAATTTTTGTATATTGAGCTTCTCTCCGGTAACTTTGCTAAATTCGTGTATTAGATCCAATAGTTTTTTAAGGGGTCTCCAGGGTTTTCTACATAGGTCATCTGTCTTATTTAGATTTTTTCTTGCTTACTTACCCGACCTGTACTTACAGTACTACACTGAACAGAACTAGCAAAAGGGGGCATCCTTGACTCATTCCTGATCTTAGTGGAAAAGCTTTCAGTTTTTCACCAAGTATATTACCTGTAGGCTTTTCATAAAGAGCTTTTGTTATGTTGAGGTAATTTCATTCTATTCCTACTTCAACTGTTTTAACAGGAAAGGGTGGTATCGTCTGCCCATTGCTTTTTCTACATTTATTGAGAGGTGATTTTTATTCTTCATTCCATTAATGTGGTATTTAATATTGATTTTCATACACTGAACCATACATAAATCTCACTAGGTCATGCTGTATGACCCATCCAACGTGCTATTGAATTCAGTTTGCCAGCATTTTGTTGAAAATTTTCATTGAAACCATCTGGTCTCAGAATTTTTGTTTTGATAGGTTTTGATTACTGATTTAATCTTATTATAGATTTCTTCAAATTTTCTATTTCTTCATGAATCAGTGTTGTTATATTGCATGTTACTAGGAATTTACTCATTTCCTCTCAGTTTTCCAATTTTCTGACCTAATTTTTCATAGTAGTCTTATAAAACTTCATCTCTATGGCATCAATTGTTAAGGTCTCTTTCATTTAAGTCTCCTCTTATTTTCTTGGTTCATTTAACTAATTATTAGTCATTTTTATCAAATAATCAACTCTTAGTTTTATTCATCTTTTTTTATTGCTTAAATTCCCTCTTTCATTTATTTCTGCTCTGAGCGCTCTCATTTCCTTACTTCTACCAACTTTGAGCTTAGCTTGTTCTCTTTTTTTTAAGTGTAAAATTAAAATGTTTGAGATTTCTGTTTAACTTGGCATTTATCACTATAAACTTTCCTCTTAGTACTACTTTTGCTGCATCCCAGTTGTTTGGTATGTTTTGCTTATCTAAAAATATCTTCTAATTTCTCTCATGATTTCTTTGTTCTGTTATTCAAGAGTGTGTTCAATTTCCAAGTATTTTTATTTTCCTGTTTTTCTTCTGCTACTGATTTCTAGTTTCATTTCATTGCACTAGGGAAAAATACTTGGTATGACTTTAGTCTTCGTGTTAATACTTACTTTGTGGCCTCATATCAACTACCCTGAACAATGTTCGATTGGTGGAATATTCTATGTATGCCTGTGTGGTCCATTTGGCCTATAGCATTGTTCATGTCCTCTATTTCCTCCCTGCTCATCTGTCTGGATGATCTAGCCATTATCAGAAGTGAAACTTTAGATATCAAACAATAGATTTCATTTCTCCCTTTATTTCTGTCATTTGCTTTGTTTATTTGCATGCTTTACTGTTGAGTACATTTACACTTTTTACAGTTTCCTAATGGATTGACTCTTAGATAATGTCTTTTTGTTCCTTCTGACAGTTTTTGATTTAGTCTAGTCTGCCTGCTTTGACTTTGACCACCACTACTCTTGTTTTCCACTTGCACAAAATATTTTGTTCCATGCTTCCACTTTCAACCAATGTGCATCCTTAAATGAAAGGTGAGTCTCTTGTAAATAGCATATATTTAGAACTCATTTTTTAATCCATTCAATCTGTCTTTCAATTAAGGGGCTTAATTCATTTACATTTGAACTAATTACTGATAAAGAAGGATATACTATTGCCATTTTGTTGTTTTCTGTCTTATAGTTCTTGTGTCTTCTTTTCCTCCCTTACAGTCTTTCTTTGTGCTTTGTTTTGTAGTATAACACTTGATTTCATTCTCGTTTTCTTTTTTTAAATCTTCTATAGGTATATTCTTTGTTTTATGTAAGCCCTCTGGCAACCACAATCTATTTTAAAGTTGGTAACTTACTGTCAATCACATTCAAATACTCTACTCTTACTCTCCCCATACCCTGTTATGGATGTCACAAATAACATGTTTTTATATCTTATCCTTTAACATTTTTATAGTTATATTTTTAATGTTCTGTCTTTTAACTTGCACATGAGAACGAGAAGTGATTTATGCACCAGTAATGTCATGTTCTTTATTTGTCTATTTACTTTTAACAATGAGTTTTATATTTTCATATGCCTTTGTGCTGCTGTCTAGAATCCTCAATTTCAACTTGAAGGACTCCCTTTATCTTGTAAGGCAGATCTAGCGGTGATGAACTCTGTCAGGTTTTGTCTCTCTGGAAAAGCCCTTACATCTCTATTTTGGAAGAATTTTGCTAGATTTGCATTCTTGGTTGACAGTATGTCTCTCTCTGAACTTTGAATGTAACATCTCACTGCCTTCTGGCCTGCAGGTGTCTGCAGAGAAAAAAAAACAACAACAAAAAACATGTAGCCTTATGGAAGCTCCCTTGCCTATAATGGGTCACTTTTCTCTTGTTTTCATTTTTTTTAACTTTTGTCTTTGAACACTTGATTATGTTTCAGTACGAACTTTGTTTTTTAAATGGACATCTATGGACTTCTTAAATTTGATGATCTCTTTCCTCAGATGGGCAGTTTTCAACCACTGTTTATTCAAAATATGCTTTCTGCTCTTCCCCCTTTCTTCTGGGACTTTGGTACTGCATATATTCGTCTATCTGTTGGTGTTCTTTGCTCTCTGGGCTTACTTCACTTTTTGTTGCTGTTGTTTCTCTGATAGGTCATTTGAAATTATCCAGTCTTGGTTCACCAAATCTTTCTTCTGCTTGATCAAGTCTGTTGAATTCTTCTAGTCAATTTTTTCATTCAGCTATTTCTGCAGCTCCAATGTTTTTTCTTTTTTACATTCTCTTTGCTTATATTCTTACTTTGTTCATGTATTGTTTTAAGCCCATTGACTATCTTTATGTCATAATGAGGTGTCAGGTAAATAATATTCCTCCCTTTCAGGGTTGGTTTCTGGAGACTTACTCTTATTTCTTTGGGCCATGTCTCCATCTTTCTTCACATGCCTTGTATCTTTGTGTTAGGATCCATATATTTGAGAAAAAGAACAACCAACTCTCCCAGTCTTTGAGGACTGGACTCATACAGGCAAAGATTCACCAATTAGCCTGGCTAAAGATTGTGGGGACCTCTTAAATCTTTTCAGTGAGTGTATGTTCTCTGCATTTTTACACATAAATTATGAGTTAGGGGTATTTGCCTGACCCCCCCCCCACACACACACACACACACAAGGAACTCATCATCTCCTCCTTTCTCTGGTGTCTCTATAAAGCTACAGTTTCTTTGGAGCTGCCACTACCCACACCCAGCATTTTTTTTTTCATGGCCTCCAGGTTTCCAGAGTAAGCCAAGTCTCAATAGTGCTCCAAGTCAGATGTGACAGAAATTAGTCCTTCAGGCAGCCCCTCAAAAATCTGTAACATGAAATACATCCTTTACTCTTTCTTCCCCTCTCCCACCCAGGAGAGGCCACCAAGCTCATCTCATCTCCTCAAAGTCATCTGGAATAGTAACAAGCTCCATAGTGCTATTGTTCTCAGTGGCTTCTAGAAATCTTAAGTATGCCACGTTCCATAAGTGATCCTAGATCAAGCAGACATATATATAGCCCCCTAAAATGTGGAAATGTTGGGCAAATGTACCAACTCTTTTCCTCCCCCAGAGAGAAGCTGGAAGTTTTAAGTTTTGCCCCATTCATTCCACACTGAGCTAGGGGGAGGAATTATAGTATGTGTTAGTTCAACCCATCACTTTTGTTCTTAACTTCCCACAACTTTGTGCCCTCTCTTGTTAATACTTAGATTCAGGCAAGACAAAAGCCAGTTCCTCCAATAGCTCCTCAAAATATCTACATGTTTGATATATAGTCTTGTCTTTTCTCTCCCACTTCAAGAAGTGCTGGGAGTTTTCTCCTGGTAACACCACTGAGCTATAGGAAGCAGGACAGAGTGAGTGCAATATATTCTCCTACAAGTTTGATACAGCTCATTTCACGTTCACCTGGGCTGCAGTGCCTCTTCACTGGTTTCTGGATGTCTCACAAAGGGAACTGGTACAATCAGTGTCTCTTCTGGGGAGAAGTCAGTCTGGTGCTTCTTTTTCCACCATCTTTGTAATGTCACTTCTATGTCATGTCCTCTTAATGGGGCTGTTAATATGACCCTACATTCTCAACTACAATTTCTTCTCCTATGAAATGAGATCCTACACTGTTTGATTGTTATAAAAACCCACCCAACCTAAAAATTAAGCTCTATGACATAAGTTGAGAAAAGACAAAAAGAATGGTCACAATGAAGGTGGAATAGCTATTGTAACACATTGCCAAATGAATTTCTGAGATTTGTAAGTATGGCAAACTCAGAAAATATCCTGTCTCTTCAGAATTAAATGTGCTTACCCTTTTCAAGTAACTTTTCAACTTGTAGATACAAATTAAAATGTCTACTCTGCACTTTGTAAAGTTAGAAAACTGACTTTTATAGTAAAAGGAAATTCTCATTTGGAATATAGCAAATATGGGGCGCCTGGGTGGCTCAGTTGGTTAAGCGACTGCCTTCGGCTCAGGTCATGATCCCAGAGACCCGGGATCGAGTCCCACATCAGGCTCCCTGCTCGGCGGGAAGCCTGCTTCTCCCGCTCTCACTCCCCCTGCTTGTGTTCCCTCTCTGGCTGTGTTTCTCTCTGTCAAATAAATAATAAAAAAAATCTTTAAAAAAAAAAAGAAAAGAAAAGAAATGGAATATAGCAAATATAACATTAATAAAATAATAGTAACAGCTATAATGTTGATGTGCAAGATCAATCCAACTATGGTATCTATACTTAAATTGAAAATATTCAATTACAGATGCCAAGTTTTAATTATTTCCATTATCTTTGGTCCAATTTCTACCATTCTCACCAGTCTAGTGGCCTCTCAGATAAGAAAACATGGGTCTCAAACTTCCACTGCTGGAAGCTTAGCAATATGAAATGTCAAGCACCTGCACTCTTCATTTCTCTTTTGTCTCTTTTATTATACACACAGTTTGGCCCCTTTTTAAATAGATTAAATAAGGTCTAGCAGTAAATGAATGCTTGTTGACAAATGCAACTGTAATGCTCAAAGAACAAATCATTTTTCCCACCCTCCAACTGTTCTTAAAATGAGAAGCCACAGAAGTAATTGACCAGAAAAAAATATATGCATATCAAGCTTATAAGGAGAAAGTTTTTTCATGCTATTCATTCAATTCCTTTCTGTTAAAAATAGGTGTTTCATAACATTTGGTAGGATGTAAAAAATCGTACATAAAAAATGCCTAAAAATTTAACAAATATAATACCGCCAATTATTTGGGCTCAGACCTGAATGACAAGGAGTTTGTTGTTAAAGGTAGCAATGGCAAGGCATTTGAGATGGTAGTAGTTAGAACACACATTTGGGAGTAGGATGGGCTTAACATGCACTCTGGAAAAAATCAGAAAGAGGGGCTCAAGGGCTATCATATGTAGGGGAGAATGGTAAAGATGAGGTTGCAGATATAGACAGTGAATGGGTTAGGCAAGCCACATAGTCTCTGGAAAGGAATACAAATTTTATTCCAATGGGACAGCATGATACCTGATGATTTTAAGGAGAGTGACATGATCTGGCTGACATGTCAAAATGATCACTCCAGCTGTTATGTGGACAATAGCTTGTAGGTCCTGGGGCTAGGGTAGGAGTGGAGGCTGCTAGACTATGATGGGAATTCAGAAAAAACGTGGTGGCTACTTAGAATAAGATTGTGGTAATGGGACCTGGGAGAGAGAGCAGATTAAGGACAGATTTTGAAAAGGCTGCTGATTGATGGATGAGATGAGATGGGCGGAAGAGGAAACAAAAAAGAACACCATGCTGCTGCCTTGGGTGGTAGAATACGTGTGCTAATAGAATGTGGATGTCTGCAATAGTGGACCAAAACACGCAAGATCAACTTCTTTAAAGATTACTTTAAAATTCTGCATTTAGGTTTTCAAAAACCCACTGCACAATTTAGAAAGATTTGGTTTAACTCAATTGTGTATGAAAAAAGTTTTGCAGTTTCCATGGTGTCCATACTTAATAGAACCTCAGACAGCAAGTAACAGAAAACCTATTCCTACAGTGTCTTTTTATTTTTTTTAAAAGTTTTATTTTGACAGAGAGAAACATAGCCAGAGAGGGAACACAAGCAGGGGGAGTGAGAGAGGGAGAAGCAGGCTTCCTGCCGAGCAGGGAGCCCGATGTGGGACTCGATCCCGGGTCTCCGGGATCATGACCTGAGCCAAAGGCAATTGCTTAACCAACTGAGCCACCCAGGTGCCCCTATAGTGTCTGTTTTAAATGCATGTGAGCAACACACATTATAACTCAATGATATATGATAGTCATTTGTATATTATCACAAAGCCTTCATAATCATTTTGTAAACTTCCTAACACTCTGATTAAATACATCAAAACTTAAACTGTCCCTTGTGGAATATATATTTTAAATTACCACAGTGAGTATCAGTATGCATATAGCTTTTTGAACATTTGGGCTCACTTCCTGAGAAAAAAAATTTCCAGAGCCAGAATTTTAGAATCAATTCTGGTTAATAGTCAGTACACACTAGGATAGCCATATTAGTTTGTAACATATGTTCATATTGTAGTCACTGCCCAGCAGCTCGAGTGCCTTTCCTTCTCAGGCCTCCCTTCCAACCACCCTGACATCTCCAGGATTCTAACACAAAAAGATTAACACCTGGCTGCCTAAACGTGTTACTGTGACCAAGGTCCTGATTAGTCACTGGCCATTGTCAGTTGTTAAATATTTTGACACTCCAGAGTTAGAGACTTTTACACAAATTATAACATTTGAATGAATTAGCACAGTTTTAACAAGTTAAATTCAACTTGCATAAATGTGTTGATATTGGTGCTTTTACATTCAAGAATGAATGGCTATTTCATCCAATTCACCTTCTAATCACTCTAGCTTTTTCTGAGCCTAAAAATGCCTCATGAGGGGTGCCTGAATGGCTCAGTCAGAAGAACATATGATTCTTGATCTCAGGGTCATGAGTTTGAGCCCCACATTGGGTATAGAGATTACTAAAACATTAAAACTTAAAATACCTCATTAAGTTGCCACAGATACTCCACAGCCTCAACGTCACCTCAGCTCTCCTCCCACTTCACATAGGCGCCCTTTTTCTTTCCAGATATATTGCAAAATGGCAAGATCTCTTTATCACTCCACTCCTCCCCCTTCACTTCAGTAAATCTTGGTCTCTGCAGACGGCCTCGCTTTCCTGTCTGCCATGTGGGAAGAGGGTCTATAAATACTTTTTGATTTGTTGATGGTACACAGTCTATATTTTTTACTATTGTCCTAAAGACATTAGGGCTTTGAAAGATCATAAAAATAGTGCCATCAGGGCTTCTAAGGGATCAGACAATTCTGAACTCAATGAATAAACTATTTTTCTCCTTCTGAAATAAATACTTCCAGGTGCCTGATCATGACAAAAGAAGAAATACTCCATTTGGTGAATAAGGAATGTAAGCAATTTATGCCAAGTATGTTTTTCTAAAAGCGTTGTTTAGCCAAAGCAATCAATCAGTCACAGGTTACTGCATCTTATGGTAGTCACTATCCAGGCAGCCATTATAATGCATACTCTAAATTTCATGTCTATCCAAGTCAGTTTGAGCTCTTCATACAGTTCACTCACCTCTTAGCTACACCAGTTAGTTTTGAGACTCGTTCAAAGCAAAATGAGCACAACACATAATTCAATCAGTGAGAGAACAGAAGGACCCCATTCAGAGTAACTGGGGATCTAATCCTCAGAGAGGATACATGGAGAAAATATGAAATTCTATGAGAAGTCTATCATACGAAAAACCACCATACTGAAATCCATTAAAGGATCAAAAGTTGTCCTACAATACTTAAAGTAGATAGAATTTAGGATGAAATTAACATCAAGAAACAATAGTTCTCTCACCTGAAACTCAATTATTGTCAAAAAAAAAAAAAATCTACCCATCCATCTAGCCACCACAGAATACACATTTACCACTTCCAACAAGCTACAGTGGTAGGTAATCCCTGTGATGAACAGAATTTGCAACCCACAAGGACTTTGCAATCTAGTTGGCAAGTAAAGGCCGAGTTGAAAGGTAATGTTAAGTGCCAGGCACGAAACTCACTGCTCTAAGCTATTTTCCCGTTTGCTGTCATGAAGTGGGGCATGTTCTAGACTGCAAAGGGTAAGGAACAACTGAATAAATGGAAAACAGAACAGTGTGCAATTGACCTCTAGAGAGTATCATGAATAATGGAACTGAAATCGAACTCTTTCAGGACAATGAGCTCTCTCCCCTTTACTACTTTAAAAAGCAGCAGTCAGACATGTGATTACCTTTATAGAAAACTTTGACTATTCAGATTGGAAGTTTGTATACTTCCTTTGAAGGGAACAGCAAGACCACAACAGGAGAGTAGCTCGAAGAGGTACTTAAAGATTAGACCAGAGTCTGTGTAATAGCCAATCTAAAAGGAAGTTAGCTGAGTAATACTGCAATGGTGCAAGTAATGACATGCCTGTAACAGTGCTTCTTGGGTCAACAGAGATTCAAAATCCGTTTTGTCACCAGGCATGCAGGAAAAATAATAAGAGAATAGAAGGCAGGAGAAAAGTTTTCCTGGTTTAATGGTCTCAGACTTCCTCTTCCCTACCTGCTTACCAGTGTGGGTGATATTCTTAGTAACTGAGAATTTAGGGACATTCACATGAAATTGCACCTCTATTCATATAAAAGTCCCCTAAAATCACTTTTCATTTGTAAATAAAGATAGTTCTAAAAACACAGTCATATAAGCAATTAGGAAAGGCAATGTGCTATGGGTCCTGAGTGCTCCCTCCCACACATCCTTGAAGAATCTGCCAAACAACATGGCATGCCTGTCCCCTGAGCAATTTCTGTAGCTTGTCAGATAAGCAATTAAGTTAAGGTGAGCCACAGGACAGATGGTTTCGTTTGCTGCTTACTGCAAAAAGCGCCGCACCCTTGGTCGTGTTCCTATCACCACCAACTGAGAGTATAACCCTGGTCTAGACCCATCACTATGCCCTGTGGGATTTAGGGACTGTGAAATGAGCACTACCATACCGGCATCACCTACTGTGATGTGCTGTGAGTAGTAAATGGTCTTTCTCTGATCCACTGTGTCTCATTATCTTTTTTCACACTTAAATTATGACATAGCTATGGAGTTGGGATTCTTCTAAAACAGCTAACTAGGTGCCAAGACAATAACTTTTGAAAAAGACAAGGCAAGAGCCTTGTGGGTCAAGTTCTAGGATATAAGAATACTCCTAGGGACAAGTAGCAAATGCTCCCATCCAAGTGATGGGCTGATGGTGAAAGGAATCAGTGATTCCCCACTGTCCCAGCTGCTAATGAACAAAAGTTGAGTCAATGAACAGAGGCTGAATGGTTAAAAGTAGGATAAAAACAAGCTACCCTGGGGCACAAGGCTGCTCAGCTGATTGAACTGCTAACTTGATTTTGGCTCAGGTCATGATCTCAGGGTCCTGAAATTGAGCCCCACATCCTCTGGCTCCTCACTCAGCAGGAAGTCTGCTGGAAATTCTCTCCCTCTCTTCCTTCCCTCCCCTCCTCATGCTCTCCCTCTCCTTTTCTAATAAATATCTGAACAACAGCAATGAAAAGAAACAAGCTGTCCAACCAGTTCCATGGTATTCTTGCTATGTGAAAAAATGCACTAAGAAAGCACCCTGGGCCCCCATCAGGGAGGAAAGCTCAACTACACCCTGTTTTTGGTTTTTTGTTTGTTTGTTTGTTTGTTTGTTTTAAAGATTTTATTTATTTATTTGACAGAGAGAAACACAGCGAGAGAGGGAACACAAGCAAGGGGAGTGAGAGAGGGAGAAGCAGGCTTCCCGCAGAGCAGGGAGCCCGATGTGGGGCTTGATCCCAGGTCTCCAGGATCATGACCTGAGCCGAAGGCAGTTGCTCAACCAATAGAGCCACCCCGGTGCCCCTACACCCTGTTTTAACATCCACTAGAATCATTACAGCAGACTTCAAAACAGAGTACTAAGATGCAGACCCATAGTGAGAGGAGAGGAGAGAAATGCGGAACCACTTTGATCAACAAATTTAGGATCTGTTAGAGGCATAGCTAGTGCCTTTCTGTGATGAGGGAATTAGAGAGGTTATCCTCTTAGGGGAATGCCAACACCTAGGCCAGCTCACTCTTGACACCATGATTCCAGCATATGCAGACAATTCGGCTGAGACAGTTATGCTTTGCAATAAGGCTTCCTACTTTGAATGTTTGTTTCAGTGACTGTATTATGGCCCTCCCAGGGAGACTTCCCCAGGGCCAGTGGAACTGAAAGTGCCTTTCTTGAAGATCCATGCTGTTCCACTGGAGAAATTAAGAAGCTGGGAGCCGAATAGCTTCCTTAGGACAAACATTCCTTCAGTAGCTCCACTGTCTGACCCTATATTCTGCCAAATTTGACAGTCCTTAACAGAAGGGGGAACGTGGGGTGAGTCTAAGGTCTCTGTCCCCAGAGGGACTGTAAGTCTCACACCCCAGGGAGGTGACCAGCTCAAAGCCTCTCCTTGTCCCCTAGACCCAGCACCACAACGTAGCCAAAAAATCATGTGGTCTGAGTCAAACAACATCTGAACTGGGAATCTGATCCTCTGATGGTTTTTGTTTTGTTTTGTTTTTTGTGGGTTTTTTTTCTTTACTTTAAATTTATTTTATTTTTTCAGTGTTCCAAGACTCATTGTTTATGCCCCATACCCAGTGCTCCATGCAATACGTGCCCTGAGTACCCACCACCAGGCTCTCCCATCCCCCCACCCCCTTCCCTGATGGTTTTGTGGTCCACATATGTACATGACAGTCCAGTAATTTTTCTGCGCTCTACACTATCATCAAAGGATCCCAGTATGGATCTCCCCTCTCCCATATAAGACAAACATGGACTGTTTTAATAGGACTGATAAAAATTTGTATGTCTCCTGAGTCCCAAGCAACCAAGGATTGTATCGTATATAACAATCAAGTTCGTATGTCTCAGGGACACTGCCAATGAAGCTTCACCAAACCCATGTAATGGTGATCCAAATCAAACTGAATAAACCCTAAACTAGAGTGACCTGTGCCCTTCGGGTTAGATGTTTATACGTTAAGGACAGTGGGTCATCACTGTCTGCTACTGGGATGGCGGTAGTTTTTTGACCATCTGTTGCTCTCTGTAATTATTGGTACTGGCTTGTTTCCCGTTTGCTCTAAAAGACACTGAGCCCTTGGACCCTATGTTCGTCTCCTGCAGCATAACTTCCCACACAGTGGGCTCACTGCATTACCTATAAGACTTGAGGGTACAGACACTCCTGCAGGCTGCTGTTCCTGAATAATTAACTGTCTCATCGAGGCCTTTTTTTAGTTTTGTGCTTACATAGTTGTGGAACGTTTACTCCCTGCTGTCCACTATGAGTTTGGGGCTCCTTCCTGACAAATCATTTAACATAATATATAACTTGTAAAAAGCCAATAAAGAACACGCAAGGGACATGAGCCTAAAAGTATCAACTATGTGCTTAAGCTTAAAGGCAAGGATAGAAAGGGAAAGTAAATATAATTCCAGTTACTAAAAGTATGTGTGTGTGTGTGTGTGTGTGTGTGTGTATACTATTTGATTACATAAAGTGGCCATAGCAATCCAGATCGACTAATCTTACAGTGATAGAAAATTCACAATGAAAAATAGTTTATAAATAAATCCTTAATGATGGTAATCAGAGTTAAAGAGAAAACAGGGCTCTTGGAAGATATTTTGACTTTATTCTGATGAACAATCAGTTGATATATGAAGATACCATGTGGATGCATCTACTTTAAGAATATTCTGGAATGATTTTTTAAAAAAAGAATCCTGAAGAGGTTTTTTAAGCCCTAGATCAAAAATCATTTAATTTACAAGAAAGCAAAATGGGGAGAAAAACAACAGGTCCATAATTCGGTACCTTAAAAAAAAAAAAAAAAAACACTGACACTTTGCAGCACAAATGTGTTGGTATACATTTAACAACCATTTTTAGAGTAAAGAAATCTGCTTTGCAGTGTTTGCCTATGTCCGTGGCATCAATACTACTGCTCTCTGGCCAACTTCAAGCTACTAACATAATACCACTGATCAGAATCAGAAAAACATGTGCAGTTTGCTCTTCTGAACCGGTAAAAACCGACTCTCGTACACCACCGAATTAGGAGGCAGTGAACAATAGATCATAACAAGTATTAGTGATAAAGGAAAAAAAATAGCCCTACCATGTGTTTATTTTTCATGGAAACAGTTCAGCTTAATAGCAAAAAGCTAGGCTTTGAAATCAGGTCTATTTGGGTTAAAGGATCCTTCATCATTTACTATTGTGCAATCATGGGAAGTTATTTCAGTGGTCTTGGATTTACTTTCGTAAATGCTAATGAAGTAATAAGAGTATCCACCCTACAGTTTCAAGAATATACCAATGCATGTAATCATCTGGCACTGTGCCTAGCATATAGCTAAAACATGTGTGTTTTCCTCTTCATGTGACCAAAATGCCCAAACTCAACATAATGAACAGAGTCCTTTCTAATCAAACTGGAATACTACAGTCCCCACCTCTTTTCCCCTCATGTCCGGTGACCACATCGGTCTCTCTCAACAGACTTAGCAACTCCAGACTTCTTTACTTCGGTTTGTTCTTCTCTCCACCACTTCCCTTCTTAGTGTCTATTTATCCCTTAAGTTTCTGCTAAAAACTCTGACTCCTCTCTTAAGTGTTCTTTGGTCATTTTCTCAATCTTCCCTCCTGGCAAATTAATCACTCCTTTCTCTGTTTCCTCAAGCCTTTGTGTATACTTTTATTGAAGTACCTATCACATTCTTATTTTAATTCTCTGTTTTTATCTGTCTACCCAATACTTTAAGTATCATTCTTTGTTTACATGATTGTCTACCATCTTGAGCAGGTTAGCAGACTAAGCTTTATACCCCAAGTCTCTAATATAGTGCTTGGCGTGGTGCCTCACATGTTTAATAATTTAATGATATTTTAAGGAGTGATAATTTAATGAGCGAGCCCAAACAATAACTACGAAGGGCTGATGTAAGGTAATATTAGTCAGGGCTCTCTTTAAAGTGACAGAAAACCACACTGAGTTCCCTTAAGCAACAGTAGCATTTATTAGGAAGTAATAAACTTAGTTCTCTATATCTCTTGGGGTCTAATTAGAAGACAAAACCACACCAATGATTTGAACAAGGAAAATATTAATACAAGATAAACTAGGTAAGAGGTAGTTAATTATTAAAAGTTATAAAAGAACTTCAAGGTGTAACAGGATAGCAATTTCAGAAAGTGTCTCCCACTGTAGGGCTGAAAAAAAAGGAATAAGGGCCACGGAAACTTAAGGGAGGGGGCTCCTTCCCTCCACAGGATAAGGATTCTGACATTTGAGGAGAAACTAGCCCCTGCAGAAATATGCTGCTGTTAATCAAGGTGAAGTGGAAACGGGCTCCAGGCTACTTTCCAGAACCATGAGACCTGGCTACTGCTGTAGTAAGGATTTCCAGGACCCAGGGATGCCCAAACAGGGGCAGCAACAGAGAGGAAACAAAGGAAAGCCCTGGGTGTTCCTTCTCCCATCTTGCTATCTCCCTACAGCACCACCTACTGGCAGAGCTTAACATCAAGCCAATTTGTAAATAAGGGAAAGTCGGCAAAGTCCAGATTCATTATCATACAGTAACACAAAAAATGGTGGATTTATAAATACTAACTGGCACTCCCCACCTGGAATAAGTGCTATAAAAACCAGAGACTTCAGGTGCTAGAAGCTGAGGCTCCCGCACCGGAAGCCTCTTGGCTGTGTAGCTCCCAGCTTGCTTTTCTCTATGAATCCTCATTCCACCATTTGACCATGGATGAGTTCAGTAATGAATCAGGGATTATGGACAGTGTCACCATTTAGAAATGTACTTTTCAAACTGAGACCAAAGTGGAGGTTGAGGGTTAGACATCTTGTCTTTCTGCTCCATTATTTAAACAAACAAACAAAACAACTCCAAAGGAGTTTTTGAATCACTCCATGAGTCTCTGCGACCAAGAAGGTGTCCAAACTCTGATACTTTATGTGACACATGCTCTTCTCTGTGGGGAGGAAATAGAGGCCCTAATTGTAATGCCACCAAAAGCATGTGGGAGAAAATGGAAAAGAAGATCTCCCCAAGAGGAAGGGGCAGGTGAAGACAAAGGAGTAAATGTCAGAATATTCTATGTCTCACTTCTCTCTCCTTCAGGCCGTTACCTAAGACCCTGTGAACTAAGCACAGAGGTAGAATTCTGCAAATTTAATACTCAAGATGACAATTTCACTCCTACACAACCAACTTCTTCACTGTGCTTGATTCTTCTCTGCTCTCATTTTAGCAATGACTGAAATAGAGAACCGAGGCATGGTGGTGGACGCAGTGACAGATCACAATGTAGTGAGTTATAATGGTGGCTGGTTTTCACCACTGCAGCTTCTTAAATGCGGTAAAAGCAAATTTGAAAAGCAGGTTAAAGTTACATATATGAGAAAAGATAGGTTCTAAATTAAAAACTTCCTTTACAGAGGAACCAATGATTATGACTAAAGGGTTTTTAACTCAAGGACAGGAATATACATTACTATGGTGCTTTCATACTCAGTTTATTAAACATATCTGATAAAAACCTGAAAAAAAATCACTTTACTGAGGACTTAGACATGAATTTTAAATTCGACTAAATCCCCTCAATTTAAACTGTAATTACAAATTGAATATGGTTGATGCCTTTGAATGTATTAAGCATCTAAAACAACAAATTACAAATACAATAATTACAAAACTTATAACACATTAGAGCTAGTTACCAAACTGCTAAGACATGTTTAATTTTGTCTCTTCTTCCTCTCCTTGTTTTAACACACTGCTAGTGCTCCTATTTTTAGATGCTTAGGAGTTTTGTAAATCTAACCAGACACAAAGGAAAAAAATTGGTCTCATACACACCAAAGTGGCAGATTCTGAACTGTTGGCTAGGAGACCCTGGTTAGAACCACAGTTGTCACTGCAATGGCCATAGTGATTCCAACAAGTGACATGGGACATCATTAACTGGTCCTTTTATATAATAAAAGTTTGTTTTATTTTTTTTGAAACTTGGTTACTTTTCCAGAAATGATATATTCTTTAACTTTTGTTTCTAATCTACTGTCCTGTCAGTATGATGTATGTACCTAATCTATTGACATTTAAGAGCATATATTTTTTAACCAGATTTATTTTAATTACTGGAAGCACCTAAAGTTTAATTTCTATAAACAGCTCACCTCTTGGGCTGTTAGGCTTAGAGATAAAGATTAAACTGTTCTACTGGAAACATTTGAAATCCCCATCTTATTGATGAAAAGGTCTGATTATTTTTTGCATGATTATAGGTCACAACTCATTACAATAGGTTTTTATATATCCACAAATGTGAATCACTAATTCCTGTTCTTGGTACAGTTCCTACTTTATACAGGATTTCTTTCCTGCTTACAAAGAAACAAGTGCATGTATGCATATTTGTAATTAATAGAAGGAAAATACCCCATCAAATATACTCTGCTGTAAAAATCAATTTTTAAAGCATCCACATACATATGCTTCTTTTATATTACTACTTTCTGCATACTTATTAACTTTTTACTTGGGGTGTTATTAGGAATTCATGGTTTTTTACAGATGCAAATCTCTAAATACAATTTTTGCTATTACTTGATGCTCATGGCAAGTCCCCTTTAGCGGATATACTCATTCTTTATTCTACCCCTTACAGGCTTTGAAAGCATTCTTGTCTTCTGACAGCAGATATTCCAGACACATCCTGGTTTTTTCTCCAGCCTTAAAGCAGGAAATACCAAATACCTCCAAGGAGATCTGTTCTTTTATATAGAGAACTGATGATCAAAACTATATCTGGACACCAAGCATACACTGTACAAATGGGCAAAAAACATAAAATGTGGGAGGTTTTTTTAGTGTCTGAGCTAGACTATGTGTACTTGGGTATGGCTTGAAGCTAATTTTTCCAGTTTTCTATGGTTTTGCTCCCAGTTTTCTTTACGCTTTTTCACCACTAAAGTTTTCTCCTACACTGGCACTGAGGCTTCAATAGTTCAACAAAGAAACCTTCAAAAGAAAAGTTTAGGATTCGAGATTGCTTATACATCTAAAGGCCATTTCCCTACAGAAAACTGAAAGAGTTAGAAGATTTTTTTTAAGATTTTTAAAATTTATTTTGAGAGAGAGACAGCACGAGCAGGGGAGGGGAGTTGGGGAGGGCAGAGGCAGAGAGAGAATCTCAAGCAGACTCCACACCAAGGGCAGAGCCCCCGTGGCCCTGAGATCAAAATCTGAGCTGAAACCAAGAGTCAGATGCTCAACTGACTGAGCCATGCAGGCATCCCAAGGAATTTCTCAACAAAAGCAAAAGCGTATCCCAGAAATGAAGAGAATTAGGAAATAAAGTAGGATTTATGATTTTGGAAAGGAAAATTACTGTAATGGTGGGAAAGGGAAATCCTTGTTTGTGGTCCTAGAGAATTGCCACTCTTACCCTTCTTTGAAAAGGACATAAAGCAAAAGTTGGAGGACTGAATGAATAAAAAAGCCACTGTTTTATGTAACAACTCAGCCAATTTCCCAAAAGCCCATGGTTCACAGTGCTAATTTGGTTCTAACTCAAGGAAATTTTCACATATTCCCATATACACAAAAAAAGTTACAAAGTCATCTTTGTATTGAAACTAATTCCATAAATTACTTAATTATGTACTACTTTTGTTAATATACTCTTGAACATACAATAATAAAAGCTGATTCAGGATGATGGTGGCAGTGACAGCTCAGTTTTCGCATCTCCTTAAATCCCACCATACAAAGCAGATAGCAAGTTAGAAAAGCATATGATCCAGGTCTTCAACAAACTTAAGTGACCAAGTATCTTCATGCACCCCATAATTTGGGCAAATGTAGACAAACTTTTAATAGCTACAAGATATGCATAACATCCACACCAGAGGAAGTATAAGTAAGCAATTAGGTATCCTATAGTCCTAAGAATCCTAAAATAGCCAAGAGAAGTCACTGGACATTTCAGAGGGCCAGTGTGAGAACAGCACCTAAGATTGCCTGGGTTTTGTGTACACTACTAGCAGGTGAGTATGAGGATTTGCAACAAATCTGGTGGAGACTGGAGCTATCCGTTGACCATGAACTCTCAAAAACAACTTCCAAAGCTCCCTTATAGGACAAAGCCCAACACTGAGGATAAAGTGCTAGGAATAAAGGCCCAAATTAAGAAACATACATACAAGATAAAAAGGGAAAAATTCCTGTAGAAGTTGGACATAAGAACAGAGCAGGAGATCTCAGAAAGTAAACCAGATATTTTAAGGCTACACCAAAGAGTAGAAGAGCTACCTTTAGCCTGTCAAGTTAAAAAACTCTTCCTGAAATTTTAAGAAAATTTCATATAAAACCAAGCAACAGAAAAACAGCAAGTTGAACTCCTATTATAATAATTTGGGAAATACAAAAAAAAAAATGGTCATCATGATTATATACCAAGAAACAGCTTTAGAGGTGACTTGGAGGATATGTGATTGACAGAAGACAATGAGTTGGCATTTAAAAAACTGTATATTTAGAATTATTCACTGAGTGATTTGTGCTTCCACTAAATTTTAAAATTTGGTCCAGTATTTGGAGCTACCCACAAAAAGATTAAGAATATTCTTCCTCATTTATAACTGGGAAAATTGGCTCACGGGAGACACATTTGGGATCCCACTGCTAAAATCCCAGAATAAAAACATTCCATAAAGCCATCTTCAAAAAGTATCTTGAAACTGATATTTCAAACTAAGCTAAATACAACATAAATGATAAGACATGAAAGATTCACATAAACCACGATTGGAGCAATGAGGTGATAAAATTCAGAAGGCATTAGAAATACAAGAGTAATTTTATACAAGAACACTCAACTAGAAGGAATAGTAGAAAGTAGACATTAGAGACATAAAAGGCAAAAGGGAAGGAAATTTTAAAAATCCAGAAGAAAACTATCAAACAATTAGATGTCACCACACACCAATCAGAATGATGAAAGTCCCAAACACTGGCAACACTAAATGTTGTTGAGATGGGGAGTAACAGGAAACACAGCCATTTTAAGAGACATTTCCTCACAAAACAGGCTCTTACCAAAAACTCTGGAAATGTACCTGTTATGTATTTACCCAAATGAGTTAAAATTTGTATCCACACAAAAACCTACATAGACTGGATATTTAAAGGAGTCTTATTTACAATTGCCAGAACTTGGAAGCAACCTAGAGGTTAGTAGGTAAATAGATAGGCTGTGGTGCTTCCAAACAATAAAATATTATTAAGCACCAGGGGAAACAAAACAAAACAAAACAACAAGCTATCAAGCCTTGAAAAGACATTGAGGAATTCTCAATGCATATTCCTAAGTGCAGTAAGCCAATCTGAAAAGGCTACATGCTGTGTGAGTTAACTATATGACATTCTGGAAAAGGCAAAGCCATAAGACACTGCAAAGCTCAGTGGTTCAAAGAGGTTGGTGTGAGGGAGTGAGGAAGAGGCAGAACACAAGATTTTTAGGGCAGTAAAACTATTCTGAATGATATGACAATGGCTGGATACATATGTCAACCCACAGGATGTATGACACTTGAGTAAACCCAAATGTAAATTATGAATTCTGGGTCATAATATGTCAACATACATTGTTTGTTTTATTTTTTTAACAAATATACCCCATCATGATGAGGGGTGCTGGTGATTGGAAAGGATGTGTGTGGGAGTGGCAGGGGAAATCTGGGAACCCTGCTTTCTGCTGCTCAGTTTCACTGAGAACCTAAAATTTTAAAAATAAAGTCTATTTTTAAAAAAGTTAGAAAACAAGATTTGAGAGAAATGGACAGATACCAAAAGTAGAGAGAATCCAACATTTTAATTAAAAAATTGATATTACGGAGGTGACTGGGTGGCTCAGTCAGTTAGGCATCTGCCTTTGGCTCAGGTTATGGTCTCTGAGTCCTGGGATTGAACCCTGTATGGGGCTTCGTGCTCAGCAGGGAGTCTGCTTTTCTAGCTGCTTTGCCTGCTTGTGCTCTCTGTCAAATAAAGCAAATTTTAAAACAAACAAAAACAAACAAAAGAAAACAAAACCTTGAAATTACATACTAAAACTGAATATTGAAACAACTAGTGTACCTAAAAAGAAATTACCATTTCCTAGTAAAATTCTAATAAAATGAAAAAGAAAAAATTATACCCAAAGATACATTACTTCTCAAAAAAATCATAATTTTAAAGATTTTATTTATTTGAGAGAGAGTGCACATGAGAGAATACAAGCAGGGGGAGGGGTACAGGGAGAGGGAGAAGTAGACTCCTCTATAAATAGGGAGCCTGATGCAGAGCTCAATCTCAGGATCCCAAGATCACAACCTGAGCTGGAGGCAGATACTTATTTGAATGAGCCATCCAGGTACCCCAAGAAATCCTATATTTACTTATTTAGTTCGTTAGTTAGTTATTTTAAATATTTTATTTATTTGACAGAGAGAAACACAGCCAGAGAGGGAACACAAGCAGGGGGACTGAGAGAGGGAGAAGCAGGCTTCTCGCCGAGCAGGGAGCCCGATGTGGGACTTGATCTCGAGTCTCTGGGATCATGACCTGAGCCGAAAGCAGTTGCCTAACCAACTGAGCCACCCAGGCACCCCAAGAAATCCTATATTTAATCAGACCTTTCAATAACAATGTTTTATGCCAAAGGAAAATAGAATAAGATATTGAGTTATCAAAGAAAGCCAATATAAGTCAAGGATTTGGTATCTAGTCAAACTAACATGCAAATAGGACTACCTCAATCTAGTATCAATGCATAAGAACTCAGTGTTTTTCCCTCATGATTTTCCTGAGGGATCTACTAGAGGATAAGTTTACTACCCAAATAACTAGAGAAACACTAACCTAAGGAGAAGAAATGAACGTTAATATGTACTTCCTTGTAGAGCTAGGACACAGTGATAATTAAAAGTGTGATAATATATTATTTCATAGCTATGTTCTCACAGTAAAGAAACTAAAATTTTTTAAATGGGGCGTAATAAGGAAACATGTGCATCAAGGAATATTAACTCTTTTTATGTGGGTGATAATAGCAGTCCTGTGTAACTCTGAGCCTGCTGTGTCAATGTTGTGGAATTCCAATTCAATCATTCTACCTCCTTGAAAATCAAAATGTCCGACATGGAGAAAAGACGACTCAGATGTAAGATAGAAGCTACTAAGCAGAAACCCTAGTCATGAATTTAACTTGCAAGTATTTCTCATTATATAATATTGTTATATGTTTTGGGGATATTTATTCATAGCTGTCCACTGAAAAGGTCTAGAAACAACCAGTCCAGCAGCAGTGAACAGCCCTACCACTGAGGTTATGGTCTTGAAAATCATTTCCCACTACAAAACATAAGGGACTCTTGGGGAATGGCTGATCACGAGTTTAGAACAGCAAAGGTACAATATGAACCACAAACTATATTATCCATCAGAGAGCAAAGAAGCTATTAAAGACTATGAGGGTGTATGCCAAGGACTCAGGAGCCAACCTCAGAAGGCCTCCACAGCCAAAAGAGGCCAATTTTATTTTTAATAAGGGTAATCATGATGGATTAAGACACCAAATATATTTAACCCCTTTCATTCAAAATGATTTTTATTAAAAGGGATGGTCTAATTGATCGGCCTTATAAGATTATGGAGAACCATTCATTAATTTGAAAACTGGTAGCTACTGAAAAAGAGTATTTATGCTGTGTTTCCAATTCTAGATACACCTAGGAATAACCAAATAGTAGATGAGGGTAAACTTCTTAAGGTTTCAATTAACAGATGAAGATAGAATTACAGTATCCTAACTATGCAATCTTTTTTTTAAAATTTTTTTAAGATTTTATTTATTTGCCAGAACACAGCCAGAGAGGGAACACAAGCAGGGGGAGTGAGAGAGGGAGAAGCAGGCCTCCTGCCAAGGGCAGGGAGCCCAATGTGGGACTTGATCCCGGGTCTCTGGGATCATGACCTGAGCTGAAGGCAGTCGCCCAACCAACTGAGCCACCCAGGCGCCCCTAACTATGCAATCTTAACGAATGATGGGATCTGAGCAATGTACAGCAATGGCTGCTAACATCAACAGCAAAGAATATGCCCCACCCATGAAATAGTCTTGCCAAAAAATTCACATGTACTTAAGTTTCTATTGCCAGTATCAATATACAGGAAATGAAAGAGGCAGAGGAATGTGCCAAACCTCATTTTGGGGATGCAACCAGCATACTCTGCCCTGGGAGAAACTCTAGAGATCAAATATCTTGAGTTTCTTCATGAAACAGGTGGGGAGAAGAGCAAAAGAAAAACCTTTACATTAAAGGGATCATAAAGGGACTCTATTATTCTACACCACAGAGACATTACAATTATGAAGGAAAGACGACAGAAAGGGAGGGTACCAAAGTACTCAAGGTTGGACACTTCGATGGTAAGACAATGAAGAAAAGCAAAAATGTGATTACTTTAAATGTCAGTATAGTCGTTAATTTTTAGAAGTGGAAGAGGTTGTAAATGGAATGGGGAACTGCAAATATAAAACATGCAAAAGGCTTCTAAGGTGACTAAAAAATTTCTATTTCTTCACATGTGTTATTTATAGTTATTTGCCTTAATTCACTAAGTTTTATGTGTTTTACACAATTCTTTATTTTACAAAATAATTTTTAAAACTTACTGTAAGAAAATATTTTAGTTCCAAGGTTTATTTAGTTGAGAGAAAGAGAACACAAGTAGGAGAGGCAGAGGGAGAGGAAACGAGAAACTCAAGCAGAGAGGAAAAGAGAAACTCAAGCAGAGAGGAAAGGAGAAACTCAAGCAGACTCAGCACTGAGTGCAAAGCCTGATTCAGGCTTAATCCCAGTACCCTGAGATCACAACCTGAGCTGAAACTAAAAGATGGACACTTAACTAACTGGGCCACCCAGGCACCCCAAGATAAAATATTTTAAATACTGTACTTCATTTTATTATGTTCAGTTAGCCACTGTATAGTACATCATTAGTTTTTGATATAGGGCTCAATGATTCATTAATGGCATATACCATGGAGTGCTCATTAAAACATATGCCCTCCTTAATACTCACCACCCCATAACCCCACTCCCCCATCCCCTACCCTTCTGAAACCCTCAGTTTCCCAGAGTCCCCAGTTTCTCATGGTTCATCTCCCTGTTTTCTCCCCCTTCAGTTTTCTCTCCCTTCCCCTATCAGACCAGTGTTTTATTTGAATTTATGATCACACTTTTTTAAATAAAAACTCCCCTTCCTGGAGTTACCATTTTATTAAAAACAGTATTTAGTCTTAACCATGCTTAAGGCAGACCATGTGCACAGGATGGACTCAGGGAGCTGTTTGTTACAAGACAAAGTAAAATCTGCCCCAATAGCATGAAAGCTCCAGAAGTTTGAGAGCAAAGAGATATCCATGGAAAGAGAGATAAAATCAGACCAATTTTGATTTTAGGCAGAACTAAAGAGAATGTCTTGTTTTTCCTCCACACAACTGGAAATGTTCATAGGACAGGTCAGAGGGGGACCAGCCATTGTTGCAACATAGACACAAACATCAATTAGAGTCTAAGAAGGAGCAATTTCTCCCAAAGCATCTGTAACAGGGTATAATTTTTATTTTTGAAAATCAAGAATACCTTCACACTCAGCAGAGAGATCTAGCAGACTAGCTTTGACTACAAGGAAGCTAACCTCTATAGATCAGACTCCCTTCCCAAGGAGACATACCTAAAAGTTGAGCATGAGTAGGTTTACAGTTATTTCAAGAGGTCTGTGAATCTACAGGCTGAAAGGGTCATCCACATAAAATGTTCACTAATTGTTCAAACAATTCCTTTTATTTTTAATATAAGAACATTATTGGGGCACCTGGGTGGCTCAGTTGTTAAGTGCCTGCCTTCAGCTCAGGTCATGATCCCGGAGACCCGGGATGGAGCCTCACATCGGGCTCCCTGCTCAGCAGGAAGCCTGCATCTCCCTCTCTCACTCCTCCTGCCTGTGCTCCCTCTCTAGCTGTGTTTCTCTCTATCAAATAAATAAATAAAATCTTTAAAAAAAAAAAAAGAACATTACTGAACTCACTTTCTCTCGTATTTAGATTTCTATGTGTGTTCTGATTCAAGACTTTTTCCTTTTTTTACTTTTGAACATTTTCAAAGCTACAAAGGCGTTGGAAGCAGAGCACAGGAACACCATATGCCGTTCATGTAAATTCACCAATTCCTAACAGTTATGGCGATATATTCTCATTCTCTCTTGCTCACTCTTATGTGCTCACCTGTGATGTTATTTTCCTGATCTATTCTTAAGTTAACTGCAGATTCCCCTCTTTACAGCTAAATACTTTGGCATCAGCTCCTAAGATTAAAACAAAGGACATTTTCCTACATAACCACAATGCAACTCTCATAACTCTTGAAATTGACACCAACAGTAACAATAAAAAGAAAGGGAGGGTGCCTGGGTGGCTCAGTGGGTTAAAGCCTCTGCCTTCCGCTCAGGTCATGATCTCTGGGTCCTAGGATAGAGGCCGGCAATCCAGCTCTCTGCTCAGCAGGGAGCCTGCTTCCTCTTCTCTCTCTGCCTGCCTCTCTGCCTACTTGTAATCTTTCTGTCAAATAAATTAATAAAACCTTAAAAAAAAATAAAGAAAAAGGAAGGGAGAGAGAGAATAAGAGAATAGTTTCAACAACTCCTAAATATTTCCTGTATTTCAACAATTCCTAAAATATTCCTAAATAGTTTATTCCTGAATTTCAAAGTCTTTTTTCAGTTTGTCTGTTTTTCTTGACTCAGGATCTAAACAGGATCAGGGAAGAAATTTTGTTTGGTCTTTTTTCCCCTTCATTCTTTTATGTAGAATTGTCTGCAGAACTTTTTTTATAGCATTTTTTTTTTGAGAGAGAGACCAGGACAATCTTGCAGAATATGCCACATAATTTGTCTGATTGGCAGTTCTTTAATAGGTACAGCTAACTTTTGTTGTAAACATGTTAGAGGCAATATTATGTACTTATTTCATTTAATCAGGATGTACATAATGGCCATTGTCCCACTGTCGGGGGTGCTAAGTTTGATCACTTGGTTAAGATCAGAGGCAAATGTTTCCATTAAAAGGTTTACTTTTCCCTGAGCTATCAAAATACTAGCAAGCTATGTTTTTACAAACGTATTGACTATATTCCCTTTTCATCTCAGTGACTTATTTTGCAACTGGAAGGTTGTACTTCTTAATTACCTTTATCTATTTCAACCCTTCTCCAGGCCTCAGTCACCACCCCTCTGATAGCCACTTGTTTTGTTCTCTGTATGTAAGGGTTTGGTTTTTTATCTTTTTTGCCCCTTCATTTGTTTTGTTTCTTATATTTCACAAGTGAAATCATCTGTATTTGTTTTTGTCTGCCTGAAGCTAATAATACAGCATGTTAGTTATACTTCAATAAAAAAGGAACCAGTGGGGAAAAAAGTATATATACATATACTGGCAAAATAAATTCAATAGTATATTTAAAAAATCCTCCATCATGATCAAGTGGGATTTATCCCAACAAGGTGGGGATGAGTCATCATTTATAAATCAATAAATGTGATATACTACATTAATAAAATGAAAGGGGTCATGATCATCGTAATTGGGGTGGAAAAAACACTTGATAAGTTCAACAAATTAGATATAGAAGGAATGTTTCCCAGAATAATAAATGCTATTTACAACAAGCCCACAGCTAACATCCTATTGAATAATTAAAAGTTAAAATCCTTTCTGTTAATATCAGGAACCAGACAAGGATGCCCACTTTGCCACTTCTAGTCAACAGAGTACTGGAAGTCTAGCCACATCAGTTAGGTAAGAAAGAAAAAATTAAAATTATCTGTTTGCAGCTGACATGACCTTATATATAGAAAATCCTGAAGACTCCAGTAAAAAAAAAATAATAATACTTAATTCAGTGAAGTTAGGATATAAAAATCACCATACAGCAATCAGCTACATTTCTATATACTATTTTAAAGACAAATAAATTTAAGGAAGGAGGTGAAAGATCTGCACAATGAAACTGAGACATGGATGAAGAGTGAAGACGATACAAATGTAAAGTTATTCTTATGTTCTTGGATCGGAGCAATACTGCAAAGTTACTCATATTATCCGATATGAACTACAGATTTAATGCAATCCCAATCAAAAAATCCCAGTTGCTTTTATAAAACAAACAACAACAACAAAAAAATGCTGTCCTAAAATTGGTTTGGAATCACCAAAGACCCTGAATAATTGAAGCAATCCTAAGAAGAACAAAGACAGAGGCATCACACTCAGATTTCAAGCCATGTTACAAAGGCAACAACAGTAGGATACTGGCATAAAAAATAGTACATAGGCCAGTGGAAGAGAAGAGAGAACCCACAGATAAACCCACATATATGAGACCAATTAAGTTGTTGTTGTTTGTTTTTTTTTTTTTTACAAGATTGCCAAAAACACAATGTGGAGGGATCAGTCTCTTCAAAAAATGGTGCTGGGAAAAGTGGATATTCACATGCTAAGTAATAAAACTGGATCCTTATCTTATACCACTCAAAAATTAACTTAAAATGGATCACTTAGAAGTACCTGGGTGACTCTGTTGGTTAAGCCTCCAACTTTGGGAGTCTGCTTCTCTGCTTTCTCTCTCTCTCTCTAATACATAAATAAATCTTTGGTGGAAAAAAATGGGACATTTAAATGTATGACCTAAAAATCAAACACAGAAATCAAAAGCAAAGAATCCTTGTCATTAGTCTTGGCAAGGATTTCTTGGAAAAGACACCAGGTGCACAGGCAACAAAAACTAAAACAAGTAGGATTACATTAAAGGACTCTGTGTAACAACAACAAAATCAAGTTGAAAGGCAACCTACAGAATGGGAGAATATTTAAAAACCATATATCTGAAAAGGAGTTAATACCCAAAATATATGATGAACTCATACAATCCAGTAACAAAAAAAAGGAAATAATCCATTAAGAAATTAGCAGAGAGGGGTGTCTGGGTGGCTCAATTAAGTGTCCAACTCTTGATCTCAGAGTCATGAATTCAAGACCTGCATTGGGCTCCATGCTGGGCCTGACTCATACTTAAAAAGAAAAAGAAAAAAGAAAGAAGAAGAGAGCCTGAACAGGTATTTCTCCAAGGAAGATATGAAGATGGCCCACGAGTACATGAAAATATGCTCAACATCACTCATCACCAGGGAAATGCAAATCAAAACCACAATGAGATCATCTCACAGCTGTTAGAAGGGCTAGTATCAAAAAGATGAGATAAATGGTAACAAGGACATGGAGAAAGGGGAATGCTTTTATACTATTGGTGGAAATGTAAATGGTTCAGCCATTATGGAAAACAGTATGGCCAGTTCAAAAAATTAAAAACTGAGGTTTCATATGATCCTGTAATCCCACTCTTGGTTACATATCCAAAGGAACTGATACCAGTAATCATACTGAAAAAGCCATCTATAATCTTATATACACTGCAGCATTATTCATAACAGCCAAGATCTGGAAACATCTTAAGTGTCCACCAACAGATGAATAGATAAAGAAATGCAAAATATACATGCAATGGAGTATTCACAATGGTGTATTATTCAGCCATGAGAAAGAAGGAAATTCTGTCACTTTCAACAATGTGGATGGACTTTAAGGGCCTTATGCTAAGTGAGGTAAGTCAGATAAGAGAAATACGGATTCCCTGGGGAATTCTACCAAACATTCAAAGAAAAAATAACACCTATTCTCCTGAAGCTCTTTCAAAAAATAGAAACGGAAGGAAAACTTCCAGACTCTTTCTATGAAGCCAGCATCACTCTAATCCCCAAACCAGACTAAGACCCCATCAAAAAAGAGAACTTCAGACCAATATCGCTGATAAATACGGATGCCAAGATTCTCAACAAAATCCTTGCTAACAGGATCCAACAATACATTACAAAAATTATCCACCATGACCAGGTGGG
The DNA here is from genome assembly GCA_004023965.1 of Spilogale gracilis. Taxonomy (NCBI): domain Eukaryota; kingdom Metazoa; phylum Chordata; class Mammalia; order Carnivora; family Mephitidae; genus Spilogale; species Spilogale gracilis. The sequence goes on along the minus strand of PITA01001934.1, from coordinate 713 downwards.
TTTTATCCCAGGGATGCAGGCGTGGTTTAACACTCGCAAAACAATCAACGTGATAGAACAAATCAATAAGAGAAGAGAGAAAAACCACATGGTACTCTCAATTGATGCAGAAAAGGCATTTGACCAAATACAACATCCGTTCCTGATCAAAACTCTTCAAAGTATAGGGATAGAGGGAACATTTCTCAACCTCAAAAAATCTATCTACAAAAAACCCACAGCCAATATCATCCTCAATGGGGAAAAACTGACAGCCTTTCCTCTGAGATCAGGAACAAGGCAAGGATGCCCACTCTCACCACTACTATTCAACATAGTGTTAGAAGTCCTAGCAACAGCAATCGGACAACAGAAAGAAATAAAAGGTATCCAGCTTGGCAAAGAGGAAGTCAAACTCTCTCTCTTTGCAGATGACATGTTACTATATGTGGGAAACCCAAAAGACTCTACCCCCAAACTACTAGATCTCATACAACAATTTGGTAATGTGACAGGATACAAAATCAATGCGCAAAAATCAGTTGCATTCTTATACACCAACAACGAAAAAATAGAAAGGGAAATCAGAGAATCGATTCCATTTACTATAGCACCAAAAACTATAAGATACTTAGGAATAAACCTAACCAAAGAAGTCAAGGATCTGTACTCGAGGAACTACAGAACACTCATGAAAGAAATTGAAGAAGACACAAAAAGATGGAAGAGCATTC
>PITA01001933.1:93943-176954 GCA_004023965.1 Spilogale gracilis | reverse complement strand
CTGAAAGGATTTGCTTATAGACTGCCCTTTAAAAGGGGGAAAGCCTTTTAAAGCCTCTGCCTTCGGCTCAGGTCATGATCTCAGGGTCCTGGGATCAAGCCCCACATCGGGCTCTCTGCTCAACAGGGAGTCTGCTTCTTCCTCTTTCTCTGCCTGCCTCTCTGCCTACTTGTGATCTCTCTGTGTCAAATAAATAAAATCTTTAAAAAATAAAAAATGGGAAAAGGAGGGACAGAAAATAAGTTTTAAATCCTGCTGGAAAGGAGTATAATGTTCTGAAGTCACCGCCTGGCCATAACCCTCTTTGCAATCATAAATTCTCATTACTCTCAATATAACCCTCAGACACAGATAGTTGCTCAATTCCTTTCCAAGAAATCTTGCACAGACCTGTTTCTCTCTAGAATGCCTGTCCCCTCCGACGAGCCTCATCCTCCCTCTTTGAGATCTAGGTTTGGGTCAACTTTGCCCAACAGACGCAGCCCATGGTTCTCTGTCCTCTTAACTGCCCACTTACTCTCTCTCCATCTCATTTTTCTGTACTGATCACATGCCAACTAAACTATAAGCTGTCCTGAGGTCCAAAATAGTGCTTTGCAAAGTAGGTTCTCAATATGTAGGGAACATTATAACAGACATTAAGAAAAACAGTATACCTTAAGTCTCTCTCTTTCTATTTCTGGTTTGATGAGCTTTCTTAAGAGCCGGTTGTCCTGGCACTTTGTTTTTTTCCTTCTAGTCTCTGGACAAAGAATGGAATTACAAACTTGAATGGTAGTTTTATACTGGAACAAGGGCACATTCATTAAACTCTCCAAATTCTGAAACGGCCCAAACTTCTCTCTGTGCTCTATAATATTGACAGATTTTCTTCCACGAAGCAATCTGAAAGCTTCAAGTTCTTTATTAGATGCCGTGTTCAACACATGCAAGATGGAAGCCTGCTGCTCTGAAGAGAAGAGCTTGTCAAGTGCATTTCCAGGTTCCTTTGTATTTTCATCATAAAAAGCAGCATTGGGAATAATCTTCTTAGGTGCAGTGGATTTCCTCCGACAGCAGGAATTATGTAGCACTTGGAACAAGGATGACCCTAATGGAACTGGAAAACATCGCCACCTTCCTAAAAGGAAAATGTAGCAAAATGTAAGCTAGAATGTCCTACCTCTTTTTAGTATTAGTCGTGGCTTGACTAGAGCCTTCACAAACGGAGACTTTCCCATAATCTTAGAACTAGTATACCATACTCACAAGAGATGTCTTCTGATTTTTGTGGGTAAGTCCTAAGTTTTACTACCCAGAAATCTTACTTTATGCCCATAAAAAAACATGTACTTAAAACAATGATTTCCACTGTTAACCGTTTTCGACATTTTTAACTTTAGAGGGATCTTTCTGTAAGAATATTTTCTTAAGAATATTTTCACATCCATTTTCGCTAGTTTCTTATGCGGTGGAACCAAATAAAACTAAATTGCATGCGTTTATAAGACAGGTTTTAGCCGAGTGGTAGATGTAAGGGCCGGTTTTTATTTTCACCCGTACACTTGCAGATTTCTACTGTGACTGCACCAGCAGAAAAACAAACCACGTTGAGAGACAATTCTGCAAAGCCAATGGAAGTCACTCGGACATAGCAGCCACAGGAAAATACCACATCCGGAGATGAGCAAATTGCTGGCAGCATCTCGACCCTCCGCCCGCCACAGTCGGGGAAAGGGCCGCTCGCCGCCCCCTCGCCCGGGAAGCACAGTAGCTCCGAGGCGCCCCGTCAGCTCAGCCAGGGCTCCAAGAGGGAGAGCTGGACGTGCGACCTGCGGGAGAAAGCACCCCAGGACCAGAGGCTAAGGACAGACGGGAAATTAACCCAATACTCCAGGTACCCTACCTCCCGCCACGAGGAGACTACAGACGCTCATCCTCCCAGATAAAGCACTGGGTTCCCACAGTCCCATCTTTCCCACTGACTTCCGGCTCGGACGTGCTTCGCCTCAAATTGCCCGGCCGGGCCGCGGAAAGGTTCCGGCCACAGCGGCGTTCCGGGGCGGGCCCACGGTATGTCGCGCTGAGCAGCGCGCTAACCACGCCTCCGCTGCCGGCCTTCGGGCTTTTAGGGCTCTAAGAAGAAATAAACTCAACTTTTTGTGAATTCCCCACATCAAAAATTTCCTTTTTCTTGGGACTTACTCTGCTTACTGAGGTGTTACGGATTGACTGCATCCTTCGGTAAAGGTATCTTAGGGGGCACCTGGGTGGCTAAGGGGCACCTGGGCGACTCAGACTCTTGATTCCTGCTCAGGTTATGAGCTCAGGGTAGTGAGATTGAGACCCATGTTGGACTGTGCATTCAGTCATTCAGTGGAGTCCGCTTAAGGTTCTCTCCCTCTGCCCATCCCCTGCTCTCTCATAAATGAATGAATGAATGAATAAATAAATAAATAAATAAAATCTTTTTAAAAAAGATATGTTGAAGTCCTAGCCCTGAGCTCCCCAGAATGTGATCTTATTCGGATATAGGGTTATTGCAGATGTAATTAGCTAAAATGATGTCATCCTAGAGTGGGAGCCGGTGACTAATTCAATAGGACTGGTGCCCTTAAAAGAAGAGGACCATACCAGTGCTATGTGAGAATGGAGGCAGAGCTGGGAGTGATGCATCCCTGAGCCAAGGAAGGCAAAGATCACCAGGAGGTCATCACTAGGAGGAAGGGTCAACTAGGTCCGCTAGGAGGGAGGCATGGAACAGATTCACCTTCAGAAGGAACCAGCCTTGCTTATATCGTGATTTCATGCTTCTAGCCTCCAGTACTGGGAAAGATTAAATTTCTGTTGTTTCAAGCCACCCAGTTCGGAGTAATCTGTTACAGGAGCCCTAGGTTACTAATATGTGGAGCCATAAGGAGCCCTGGTGATTGTTGCTTTCAGAGTTGATGACGTTCACTGGCAAGATGCAACAAATCATTCGCTAACTGCACAACCTTAGACAGTTTCTCATCCTCTCTGAACCTCAGCTTCCTCATTTGTGAAATGGAGATAATGGTACTTGTCTTACATGGCTGCCAAGGGGATTTCTCATTAAAAACTGAATGCAGAGAGTCTGGCACATACTGGTTCAATAAATGTTAGTTCCCCCTTGAAAGTATTACCTCTTCCCCGCAGCTAATTACTAATGACCTTCAGGGGAAACTCCCGCATTCATTCAACATCTTTTGAACTGAAGAAAAGAAGCAACATCAGGAGGTGCTTGATTTACTGTAACCAGACTCTGTTCAAAATGAAAGTTGTAACTTTCCCCAGAAGCCAGGTCCTTCTCACTTCCCTGTCTGTGTCGCAGAAATCCTTGGCTCCTCCCACTCCTTTCATCACTGTTGTTATCTAGCTTGTTATCTGGTTTCTGCATGTTTGGTTTGTTGTTGTTGTTGTTGTTGTTTAAGATTTTATCTATTCATTTGAGAAGGAGAGAGAACAAGGGGAGGGCACAGGGAGAAGCTGACTCCCCACTGAGCAGGGAACCCAACATAGGGCTTGATCCCAGAACCCCTGGTTGATGACCAGAGCCGAAGGCAGCCACTTAACCAATTGAACCACCCTGGCACCCCTGTTTTTTGGTTTCTAAATGTTTTTGGCCATGACACAGAACGCACAGGTGTATGGTGTGAAACAAAAGGTTCATTAAAAAAGACTTGCATTATTGGAGTGCCTGGGTGGCTCAGTTGGTTGAGCAACTGCTTTCGGCTCAGGTCATGATCCTGGAGACCCGGGATGGAGTCCGACGTCAGGATTCCTGCTCGGTGGGAAGCCTGCTTCTCCCTCTCTCAGTCCCTCTGCTTGTGTTCCCTCTATGGCTGTGTTTCTCTGTGTCAAATAAATAAATAAAAGACTTGCATTATTACATATAGTGCACCTTGATATTTTCTATTTTATTTCTTTTAAAAAAACGCGCACACACACACTGGTCCATTTTTAAACCTGCAGGACATCAGGTAAAGAGGGGCAGGAGATCTTTAGATAGGTAAATCTGAAGCTAAGGGAGAGGACTGTGCTGAGGTATAGCTTTGGTGGCCATCAGTGTAGAGAGATGGCGCTGTATCCCATGAGGGCAGGGGATGAGCCAGGGAGAGGGGAGGGTGGGCAAACCACACCAAGTCAAGGAGAAAACTCTCGGAGCATCCAGACTGGGGGTGAGTAGAGAATTCAGATTCCCAAAAGGACTAAGAGGCAATGTTTAGAAGGATTTAAAAGGAAACAGGACGGGCGCCTGGGTGGCTCAGGGGGTTAAAGCCTCTGCCTTCGGCTCAGGTCATGATCTCAGGGTACTGGGATTGAGACCCACATCAGGCTCTCTGCTCGGCAGGGAGCCTGCTTCCTCCTCTCTCTGCCTGCCTCTCTGCCTACTTGTGATCTCTCTCTGTCAAATAAATAAGTAAATAAATAAAATCTTAAAAGAAATAATAAAATAAAAGGAAACAGGACAAAGTCAAGTGAAAGAGATGAAAGACAGGATTTTGAGGGGTTAAGAGACTTTTTTTTTTTTTTTTTTGAAAGCTGGGTTAGTGAGCACCTGGGTGGTTCAGTCGTTGGGCATCTGCCCGAAGCTCAGGTCATGATCCTGGAGTCTGTGGATGGAGCCCCACATCAGGCTCCCAGCTCTGCGGGAAACCTGCTTCTCCCTCTCTCAGTCCTCCTGCTTGCATTCCCTCTCTAGCTGTGTTTCTCTCCGTCTAATAAATAAATAAAATCTTTTTTTAAAAAGTACACCTAGAGCCCCAAGGGCTCTCTAGCTGTGTGTCTCTCTGTCAAATAAATACAATCCTAAGAAAGAAAGGAAGAAAGAAAGAAAGAAAGAAAGAAAGAAAGAAAGAAAGAAAGAAAGAAAGAAAGACCTGGGTTAGTTGGAACCACTAAGTCAATATTAATTTCATGACTCATTACTATATGGTATCGGGTAAATATTTAAAACAAAAGAAGCTTGGGGTGCCTGGGTGGCTCAGTTGATTAAGCCACTGTCTTCAGTTCAGGTCATGATCCTGGAGTCTCGGGATGGAGTCCTGCACTGGGCTCCCACCTCCATGGGGGGTCTGCTTCTCCCTCTGACCTCCCTTCTCATGCTCTCTCTCACTCTCTCTCTCAAATAAATAAATAAAATATATTTTTTTAAAAAGCAAGAAGTTCTATCAACCTTAACTGCAAAATGTCCTTTTAAATTTTTAAAATAATTTTTAAAATTTAAATTAAGTTAATTAATATATAATGTATTGTTTGTTTCAGGGGTATAAAATGCCTTTTTCCAACTCTCCCTTGCTATGGCTACCCTAGTGAGGGTCTCACTGCCTCTCACCTGGACTCTTGCAACACCACCGCCCCCATCAATCTTCCAGCAGCTATCAACGTAAGCCCTTCCCTGTACTTCATACACCTCCTACCTGTCCAGGGGTGACCACGCGTCCCAACTCTTGCCCTAAGGTGGGGCCTCACTTACCTCCTCCAGCTCTTCCTCTGCTCACCACCAGGCACAGCCTAACTCTCCTGATAGATCCCTAACTGAAGGTGGGGGTCCGTGTCTTTAGAGAAGGGGAACCGGTTATGGTAATCCCATTTCCCTTTGCTAAGGATTAAGGTTTTTTTTTTAAAGATTTTATTTATTTATTCAACAGAGAGATCACAAGTAGGCAGAGAGGCAGGCAGAGAGAGAGGAGGAAGCAGGCTCCCTGCCGAGCAGAGAGCCCAATGTGGGCCTCGATCCCAGGACCCTGAGGTCATGACCTGAGCCGAAGGCAGAGGCTTTAACCCACTGAGCCACTCAGGCGCCCAGGATTAAGATTAAGAGTGGGTGTGATTCAGGGGCGCCTGGGTGGCTCAGTCAGTCGGATGTGTGCCTTCGGCTCAAGTCATGATCCCAGGGTCCTAAGATCAAGCCCCGCATCGGGCTCCCTGCTTGACAGGAAGCCTACTTCTCCGTCTTCCACTCCCCCTGCTTGTGTTCCCTCTCTCACTATCTCTCTCTGTCAAAGAAATAAATAAATCTTAAAAAAAAAGAAAAGAAAAGAAAAGAAAAAAGAGTGGGTGTGATTCAGTTTGGGGCATATCGGGGAAAGAGTTTATATCATGAAAAAGAGTGGAAGGAGAAAAAAAAAACTGTGGGAGGAGAAGCGGCCACCTCCCCTTTCTCCCTGAGGCTCTGACAAGTGGGACAGGGAGCTGAGAGGGGCAGCCTCCTGCTGCAGGACGGGCAGTGATGACAGGAGCTTGAAGAACAGAAAGAGGGGGAGCTCCTAGGCCTTGAAGACATAGTTCAGCTGATGGACCATCCCTAAAACCATCCCTCTGCAGACTTCCGGTTCAGTAAGAGAAAAACTGACCTAATTGTTTCAGGCACTTGTAGATCAGTACTCTGTTCCTTGAAGCCAATAACTTCCTGCTTAACACACCCACTCAGGAGACAAACAGGGTGATGTGCAGTTCCCCACCGTGTCTCACATTGTCTTACTTCTGCACCCTTGTGCCTGCCAGTCCCTTTCCCTAAGATTCCCACCATCTCTCTGCAAAAATGGTCTGAATTCTCACCTTGCAAGGACCAACAGGGTGCCCCCTGCCCTGAGAAGCCTCCCTCTCTGCCAACCCAGAGTGCCCTCCCTTTTGCCAAGTACTTGACTGATTGTAAGGTCCAGTTTTAGAATCCAAACCGCCATCCTGTTTACTCATAAAAAGAGCTCCAGGGGCACCTGGGTGGCTCAGTTGGTTAAGCAACTGCCTTCGGCTCAGGTCATGATCCCGGAAGCCTGCTTCTCCCTCTCTCACTCCCCCTGCTTGTGTTCCCTCTCTGGCTGTGTTTCTCTCTGTCAAATAAATAAAATCTTTAAAAAAAACAAAACAAAAAATAGCTCCAGGTGTTATGGACAAATGGCCCCTGGAAAATAAAGGCAAGCCACATTGGGGGGGATACACCAATCATAACCCCCTTAATCTCCCTTCCCAGAGTGTCCCAGGGAGGTATTTGGATGCAAACTAAGGGTGGGCAGCCAGATACCAGTGTTTGCGCTCAGCTGAGAGGCCATGGAGGTGCAAACTAACTCAGGCAAGCCACGTGAGTGGGTCAGCTCTGGTGCAGACAGGACCCTAATAGCTTGTGGTTTGGGGGGGATGCCTATAAAAGCTGGCCTGAGAAGTCAGGCGTGGTCCTTTTCTCCCCGGAGAGAGGAGATCCTGGCCCCCGGACCATTAAAATTCTGATACTTGGTGCGAAATAAAGTTCCGCTTGACCTTCGCTTTTTTATCAGTCTCCTTCCTTTGACCATGGACCCTATTTCTGATCTCTCTAAAAATACATCCTGTCTTGAACTACAGGGCTTTTTGTTTGGGTTTGGTTTTGACTACACGTCTTTGTCCCCTTATTTGACTCTCTATACCTTTTCCCAAAGGGATCTGGAAGATACCAACTAAAATATACCAAAAATTCATCCCTCAGGTCTCAACATCCCTGCTGCAAACAGAGAAGCTCAGACTCTGGAATCAGTCAATCCCGTGTTTTAATCCTGTGTTCCAATCCCACCATACTAAAAGCATGAACTAGGACAAGTGATGTCACCTCTCCAAGATAGATCCCTCTAGAGCGCATGAGAGATAGAGGGCCATAATCATATCCCCTATAATACTCAGCACATTGCCTGGCATTGTGAGCGTTCATTAAGTATTTGTTGAAAAAAATTATGAATGTCCAATGTATAACATCTAAAAAGTTCATTTTTCTTGGGGAAAAAACATTAAAAATTAGTGCTTCAGGGGTGCCTGGGTGGCTCAGTTGGTTAAGCGACTGCCTTCGGCTCGGGTCATGATCCCAGAGACCCAGGATCGAGTCCCACATCGGCCACTCTGCTCGGCGGGAAGCCTGCTTCTCCCTCTCTCGCTCCTCCTGCTTGTGTTCCCTCTCTGGCTGTGTTTCTCTCTGTCAAATAGATAAAATCTTTTAAAAAAAAAATTAGTGCTTCATACAGGGAGCCTGCTTATCTCTCTCCCCCAGCCCTTCCCCCTCACCGTTCTCTCTCTCTCTCTCTCTCTCTCTCTCTCTCTCTCCCAAAATCTTTAAAAGAAGTATAATTCTCCAAGTCACTTGAATTAGATAGAGGGGCACCTGGGTGGCTCAGTTGGTTGGGCAGCTGCCTTTGGCTCAGGTCATGATCCCGGGGACCCTGGATCGAGCCCCACATCCGGCTCCCTGCGTGGCCGGAAGCCAGCTTCTCCTTCTCACATTCCCCCTGCTTGTGTTCCCTCTCTGGCTGTGTTTCTCTCTGTCAAATAAAATTAAAAAAAAAAAAATCTTGAATTAGGTATGTACTATATAAGGTTCAAATGTTTACTTAGTGATATCATCTACTTTATTTTTCTTCAAAGTCAATCACCTCCTCAAACATAGCCAGGATTTCCACAAAAAGGCTGTTGAGGGCGCCTGGGTGGCTCAGTGGGTTAAAGCCTCTGTCTTCAGCTCAGTTCAGGATCTCAGGGTCCTGGAATCAAGGCCCGCATGGGGCTCTCTGCTCAGCCGGGAGTCTGTTTCCCCCACTCTCTCTGCCTGCCTCTCTGCCGACTTGTGATCTCTCTCTCTGGCAAATAAATATATGAAATTAAAAAAAAAAAAAGGCTGTTGAGGGCACCTGGGTGGCTCAGTTGGTTAAGCCACTGCCTTCAGCTCAGGCCATGATCCTGGAGTCCCGGGATCAAGTCCTCTATCAGGCTCCCAGCTCCATGGGAAGTCTGCTTCTCCCTCTGACCTTCTCCCCTCTCATGATCTCTCTCTCTCACTCACTCTCTCTCTCTCTCTCTGTCAAATAAATAAATAAAATATTTAAAAAAATAAAAAATAAAAAAAGGCTGTTGATTCTTGGATAGATCATTCTGGGCAAGGTACACACATACATATCTCTTTGCTCCCCTTCCCCTAGTGATATTTTGTAAAGGAAAGATAATTGGCCTCCCTAATCTTACTCTGGCCCAAGTTTTGGATTGCTTTTCTGCTTTTATGTTGCACTGTTCTGTTGTCTTTTTAAAAAGTATTACACACAATTAAAATGATAAGGTAAGTGATCAAAATAGAAAACAGCATTCACAGTTTGAAATCCAGAATCAGAATACCTAGGCTTATGCTCCAATACTGCCTCATGTAATATATGTGTATCTCTGTTTACATCTTTTAAAAAAATATTTTATTTATTTATTTATCAGAGAGAGGAGAGAGCACAAGCAGGGGGAGCGGCAGGCAGGGGGAGAAGCAGGCTCCCTGCACACCAGGGAGCCTGATGAGTGGTTCAATCCCAGGACTCTGGGATCATGACCTAAGCCGAAGTTTCCTGCTTAACCGACTGAGCCACCCAGCCACCCCTCTGTTTACCTCCATAAGAACAGTTTTCTCTTTTGCCAAATAAAATTCAAAGTATCACTCTTACAGGTTGTTGTTGTGAAAATGAAATTATGGACACCACTGGGAAAATAGAAAATGTTATACAATGGACGCTATTTTTTTCAGATTATTAATTGGACCACTGATTATATAGACTGGGGTGAGAGGTGTGATTGTCTAAGAAATGACCTCAAAAGAAAAAGACCTATATGCTTTTCAAAATAATCCTTGGGGCACCCGACTCTTGATCTTTGGGGTTGTGAGTTCAAGCCCCACAGGTGATGTAGAGATTTCTTTAAAAAAAAACAAATAAATATGTAAATAAATAAATAAATAAACTTTAAAAAATAAAATACTCAGGTGCCTGGATGGCTCAGTGGCTTAAAACCTTTGCCTTCAGCTCAGGTCATGATCTCACAGTCCTGGGATTGAGGCCCGCATGGGGCTCTCTGCTCAGCAAGAAGCCTGCTTCCTCCTCTCTCTGCCTACTTGTGATCTCTCTCTCTGCCAAATAAATAAATAAAATCTTTTTAAAAAAGATTAAAAAAAATAAAAAATAAAAAATAAAATACTCCTCTGTGATTCATTTAGGTATAACTAAAGGAAATTGAAGTTTTAGATTTTCGTGCTCAATTTTAAAACTCTAGTTCAACAGGGTTAGCTAACCAACATTCAAACCACATTTCCAACAGATGTCACCCTAATCCCTTCAATTGTACTTGCCACTAACTTCTCACTCTGTGCTCCAGGTAATGTTATAAAATGTAAACACCTAATTATCATGTGTTAATTCAGGATTTATTTTCTGGCCCTTTAGAATTCAAAATGGGATGTTTCAACTCTTTTTATTTTGTTCAGAATGCACACCCCACGATGCCAGATTGCCTGGAATAATGGGGCTCTTAACTCCACCCGATTCAACCAACATTTTGGGTGTGCATGTGTGGCAAAATTCACATAACAAAATAATCACCATTTTAGCCATCTTATTCCTCTGCAATCAAGACCTGAGTTGAGATCAAGAGTCAGATGCTTAACTGACTGAGCCACCCAGGAGCCCCATTTTAACCATTTTAAAGTGTATGATTTGGGGATCCCTGGGTGGCTCAGTGGGTTAACTATCAGGCTTTAGCTCAGGTCATGATCCCAGCATCCTGAGATGGAATCCCACATCAGGCTCCTTGCTCAGCAGGGAGCCTGCTTCTCTGTCTTTGCCACTTTCCCTGCTTGCGCTCTCTCCGTCTCTGACAAATAAAATCTAAAAAAACCCCAAAAACAAAAACTTCAAAAAAAAATAGTGTATGATTTAGTGGTATTTAGTACATTCACAGTGTTGTATAACCATCACCACTATCTAGTTCCAGAACATTTCCAACACCCTAAAAGGGAATCTTGTACCCATTTGGCAGTCACTCTCTCCGCGCCACCCCCTCCTCGGCCCCCCCATGCCCCAGCCGCTGGCAAAACCGGGAATCTCCTTCCTGTCTCTTTGGGTTTGCTTGTCCTGGACAGTTACATAAATAGATCAACGAACATTTTTTGGGCCCAGCACTTGCTAGTCACCAAGAATATAAAGACAAATGGGACAATCTGCTTTTAACAAGATCGCTGTTAAATGGGACAAAATAGATTTAAAAAATCATAGTACAATGTGATGTTTATTGTAACAGAAACAAGAACATTGTGAGAAAATAGGTGAAGGAGATAGGGCAAATGATAAGAACTAAGATTTGAATTTGGGCATAGAGACAGGCGTTGGCTAGAACGTGGGGGCTGGGCAGGAGGGTGGGGTAGGAGAAGGAGGCTGTGGTAGTAGAGGAAGGAGCTTGTAAATATTTTATTTTTATTTATTCATTTATTTTAAGATTTATTTATTTATTTATTTGAGAGAGAGAGCATGAGCAGGGAGAGGGTCAGAGGGAGAAGCAGATTCCTCGCTGAGCATGGAGCCCAAGACAGGACTCCATCCTGGGACTCCAGGATCATGACCTGAGCCAAAGGCAGCCACTTAACCAACTGAGCCACCCAGGCACCCCAGTAGAGGAAGCAGCTTGAGCAAGGCATAACAGCATGGAGTTGGACAACTCTATGCTCAAAGAGGGTGGACAAAGCATCCCCCAAGCATGTTACCACCTCAGGACCTTTGCACTTGCTGGGCCCTTTTCCTAGGACACTTTTTTTTTTTTTCCAGATAGGTGCCTCATAGGCTCGACCCCTTCCTTCACATCTTTGCTTCAATGTCACCTCCTCAGAGAGGGTCTCCTTGACCTTCCTATCAAAATAGAGCCTTCTAACCCTCTCTATCCCCTTACCTTGTGTTCCTTTACAGCATTCTTCACTCTGGTGTGATATTGTATATAGGTATATCTGTTTTTCCCACTTGAATGGAAGCCGCACAAGGGCAGGACTCTTTGCTTTGTTTATAGCTATGTGTCTCCAGTGGCCGTCACGGTGTCTGGCACATAGTGTATGCCCCATAAATATATAATGAGTGAAGGAACAACTACTTCGGTAGCACTGCAGTGAGGAGTCCCTCTGGGCTCTTTTCTGCTTCCTATGAAAGACAAAGTAATGTAGAATATACAAAGAAATAAGTAAGCTCAATAGATTCTTTTGCCTAGCCGCTTGATTTTCCGCTGTTTCACATGCCTCTCTTACTTCCTTTCAAAAGGGAAACCCTTTCGTGATCCCAAGTCCTCTGTTTTGTTGTTTATTATTTTTTTTACCCATAGTCATTTCTTTTTTTATTTTGCAAATATCTTTCAAATTCCTGCTACGGAGCCAGCAGGTGCTGGATACAACAGAGGGTACAACTGACCTGACCTTGGGCCTCATGAAGCTTAGGTGAGCAAGGGAGACCAGGAAACCAGTGAGCAAGTACAGGAGATTCAGGCTCTTGAAAACACTAGCATTAGGGGCGCCTGGGTGGCTCAGTTGGTTAAGCGACTGCTTTCAGCTCAGGTCATGATCCTGGGGACCCGGGATCGAGCCCCACATTGAGCCCCACATCGATCCCCACATCGGGCTCCCTGCTCAGCGGGAGGCCTGCTTCTCCCTCTCTCAGTCCCTCTGCTTGTGCTCCCTCTCTCGCTGTATTTCTCTCTGTCAAATAAATAAATAAAATCTTAAAAAAAAAAAACAAAACACTAGCATTAAAGAGGGGAAAGGCATTAGGCATTACAGCATCACATATAACAGTGAAAAATCAATCACAATCTATGTCTGACAACAAGGAAATGTATATCTCTCATGGACTATTATGTAGCTGTTAAGATGATGTCATGAAGCACCTATAACAATATAAGAGACATTATGTAAAGAAAGTTAAAGAAAAAAAGACATAAAATTATATGAAAAAATATGATCACAATGATATAAAAATACATATAAGTGGTCAGAAGAAAATTTAGGAAAAATTAATAAAGACTGGTGGTAGAGGGTCGCCTGGGTGGCTCAATGGGTTAAGCAGTTGACTCTTGATTTCGGCTCAGGTCAGGATCTCAGGGTCCTGGGATCCAGCCCTATGTCAGGCTCTACACTCATGGGGGAGTCTGCTCGAGGATTCTTTCTCTCTCCTTCTCCCTCTGCCCCTCCTCCTGCTTGCATGTGTGCTCTCCCTCAAAAATAAATAATTTTTAAAAATGGTGGCAGGGCTGTTAAAAGAATAATACTAGGTTAGGGGGTGGGGGGATGGGAGAGCCTGGCGGTGGGTACTGAGGGCACGTATTGCATGGAGCACTGAGTGAGGGGCATAAACAATGAATCTTGAAACACTGAAAAAATAAAATTAAATTTAAAAAAAGAATAATACTAGGTTGAACTGCATGACATTGCTATTTTTGTAAGTCAACTTGATACTATCAATCTACTATATTGATGAAAGGGGCCCAAGGCAGACTCGGGTTCAAATCCCAGCTCCAGACTATGTATCATCTGGGATGCATCACCTCAGTTGTGTAACTTGGGAAAAATGTACTTAAATTCTCTCCCAGGGCCTCAGTTGCCTCATCTGTAAAATGGGCATAAAATAGTTTATACTTCAGGGTTGTATTTAAGATTAAATGGAATAATGTCTGACATACAGCAATCCCTGAATAAATGATGGTCATGCTTGTGGGTGATGTTGTCTTCCTTCTTTATTGTATTTTCCAATTCTGTAATTATAGTTAAAAAATAATCTAGTAAACATAATTATTTAAATTTTCAAAGGGGTTGTGATCGACTCCCCAGGGACCTTGAGCCAAGTCCAGGGCTGGGAATGTGGTCGAAAGCTTTCTTCCAGCCCTGTGGTGGCTGGGCTCAGATCAACAGTGACCCTGAGAGCAGGGCTGGATGTTTGTGCTCTGAGGAATCCTGGAAACTTTATTTACAGGGGACGCTCTGTCCCAGGGCCTGAACTGCCTCGTCACCCCTGCAGCTGCTATCCAGACTGAGCCCATGAAGAAGGCTGCCTCGACCCACCATGCTCCTCACAGCCTAGCCCCTGATTGCAGTTGCAACCGCTTTGGGCCCAGTGCTCTCCTTCCCTTAGAAGCAGCTTCGGGTTCCCGAACACAGACCTGAGCTGAACGCCATCATGTCTGATACCCGTGACTGGGCTGTTGAGTTTCTGTTTGTGGTAATGAAAAGATGGTGGAAACAGACAGTGGTGATGAATGGTCGCATGACGTTGTGAATGTAATTAATGCCATTGAACTGTACACTTAAAAATGGTTCAAAGGGTGGCGCCTGGGTGGTTCAGATGTTTGGGCATCCACCTTTGGCTGGGATCGTGATCTTTAGGTCCAGGGATGGAGCCCCACGTCGGGCTCCCTGTTCGGCAGGAAGTCTGCTTCTCCCTCTCCTCCTACTTGTGTTTGCTGGCTCGCTCTCTCTCAAATGAATAAATTTTTAAAAATGGTTAAAAAGGGGGTGCCTGGGTGGCTCAGAGGGTTAAGCCTCTGCCTTCGGCTCAGATAATGATCTCAGAGTCCTAGGATCGAGTCCCGCCTCAGGCTCTCTGCTCAGCGGGAAGCCTGCTTCCTCCTCTCTCTGCCTGCCTCTCTGCCTACTTGTGATCTCTCTCTCTCTGTCAAATAAATAAAAAAAGTCTTTAAAAAAATAATAAAATAAATAAATAAATAAAATCTTTTAAAAATGGTTAAAAGGGCCAATTTTATGTTATAGAGCACTTACCACAGTTTTTAAGAAGTGAGAAAAAAAAATCCAGGAATGGGAGGAGGAAAGGGAAGGCAGGCTTGTCCTATGGGATTTGGTGACATAACGTTGCGCGGGTAGACCCCAGGAGACCTGGATTTAGACCCCTGCTCCGCCCCCATTTGGCTCTTTGTTTTGTTTTGTTTTGTTTTGTTTTGTTTTGTTTTCCCATTTGGCTCTTTGACCTTGGGTAACTTCACTCTTCTGAGGATAGCACATTGCCCTCAGAGGGCACTCAGAGAACTCAAATGTGATCAAACGGTGTGAAACTCTCTGGAAAACAGTCAATAATTGCTAATTAGCTTATCACCCTCCCCTCCCCCAGAGAAAGAAATCCATTACAAAGAAAAACAACAATACCTTTTCTTTCTTAAATATTTATGTATTTATTTAGTTTCTGAGGATGCCTGAAATACCACCTTAAGGCTTGGAATTCTGTAAATGGAAACCTCCAGAAATAAGGACAGTAAGAGAGCAAACTAAAGGACTCTCTCAACCTGATTCCTCATCATGAAGGAGATACATTTTTGCTGGAGCTGGCTTTTGTGGGACCTTCATTATGCCAGAGGAGAGTGGAATAAAGGTGCCTGAACCAGGAAGGTTGGGGGTCTTGCCCTGGCAGTGAGCAGCAGAGAACCTACATCCTTGCCTTGTCCCCGTTTTGCCCCCCTACCTCTCGCACTTCGTCTTTCCCATGTGTCTCCTGGGAGATTTATTTCTGTCTCTGTTTTCATCTAAAACAGCGGAAATGAATCATCTTTCAGCCTGTTTGGTCAACAGCCCTATGCCCTCTGACCCCCTCTGACTCTCTCTGGTTCCTCGGGAGGTGCCCTGGAGCTAGATCTCACCCCCTTCCGTGGAGACTCTCCTGGCTTGTTATTTCTGGTAACGTTCTCCTCCTCCCAGGCCCCATGGCTTGACCTCCTCCACCCTGTGGAAGATGGGAAATGATGCACAGCATTCCAGATGATGGTCCCACGAGCTGGAGCTGACCGGAGGAGCCAGGAAAGCTAAGGAGCCACCGTGTTCTGAGGACTTTGTGGGCCACACACGTACTGGCCCGTCTCAATGATCCTATTCAGTGGCTCTTCCCAAATCCTCATTTTCACAGGTGAGGAGTACAAGGCCCTGAGGAGTGAGGGAATTTGCCCAAGGCCATATAGCTAGTAAGGGGTGGAGCCAAGATTCTTGGATTCATTCTGTTTTACCATGGATTCACACATATGCATGCCTGTGCGTGGAATTGGGGATATAGGCAGGTCGGCTACAACTTCAGCTGCAATTACCAGGATGGAAAGTTGAACATCCTTGCGCATAAAGCTATATGCATATGGGTGTTTACCTACAGAGGGGAAGCCAAGTGTGTACAGTGGTGCCTTACCAGACACCCCCAGAACACAGAGAAAGGGGTCAAGGATGGACAGGGATGGTGGAGGGAGAGTCCAGCTTCAAGATCACCTAAGCCCTGTCCACACCTGGCAGTGATGGAGCTTAACAGATAAAAGTGCCTAGCGGAATCCGTGCTGGTGAAACCACACTTTCCTGGTGAACACAGTCATGCAACTGTTGACTTCTAAGCCCAGTGTGTGCTGGAGGTGGGAGAGGAATTAACATATAAATGTGATGAGACAAAGACAGAAAGTGCTCTGGGCCAAAGGGAAAGACACATCCTATAACAGCGTTCTAGAAGGACCTGAAGCTGGAGGGACTGCTCCAGCTTGGGTATTAAGGAGAGTTGCCTGGGGAGGTAGCGTTAGAATGTCTCTAGTTGTAAGCGCTACATCACTAGAACACTTTTACGGAAGTTACATCCTAATTTTTCAAGGAGCCCAGAGACGCAGACCTGTCCTTATTCGCCTTCTGCAGAGGTGGAAACTGAGGCCAGAGAAGCTGAATGGGTTGTCCACAGTCCTGTTAACTAGCAAGTGGCCGGCCGGGGGTCTGCTCTTGGGCCAGCTCGAGGGACTCCCAACCGAGCGCGTTGGTCACTGCCCACCCAGCGGGTCTCAGCCGGGACCCAAGCCGCGGAAACCCGGGCGGCCGGCAGGCGCCGGGGGCGGAGCGGAAGGGCTGAGGGGCGGGGCTGGCGCGCGGGAGGCGGCGCGGGTGCGCGGGAGGCGGTGGAGCGGCGTCACTCTCCACCTGCTGGCGGGAGCACCGCGCTCCGGGCGGCTGCCGGGCTAGGGGGCAGAGGGGCTGAGCCCCGCTGAGCCCGCCGGGCGGGCCATGGGCGACCGCGAACGCAACAAGAAGCGACTGCTGGAGCTGCTGCAGGCGACGGGCACCGGCAACGCGCACTGCGCCGACTGCGGGGCGGCGGGTAAGAGTGCGGCGACCGGGAGCGGAACCTCTGCCCGCCGACCTCCTTTCCTCCTTCCAGACCAGGTCCGGTGACGGACCCCCGCGGGACCCGGGCGGGACCCTGCTGAATCTTCGCACCCAAGCCTCCGGCCACCCAGACCGCGAAAGTCCGTCTTGCGCCACTGGCCGCACTTTCCACAGCGGCTACCGAGCCCATCCGAACCCAGGCCCCCTGACCTCCCCACTGTGGACCCGAACACGGCCCCTTCCGTATCCTTGGACCCCGACACTAGACCCGGACCCCGGTGCCTTGATAATCTGGTTCTCCTGCCCCACCAGACACCCCACCCACCCGGACCTCGGTCCCTGACATGGTCACTCCGGACCCCAGCCACCTCCCACGCCCACAGACCCAAACATCTCCCACACCGAGGAGTCCCAGACCCCGGTCCCCTGAAGGTCCAGTGCTCCCTTCCCAGTTGCGGGACGCCCCTGGGATCCTCCCAAGTTCCTGCTCCTCAGCGCGCCGACTTCTTCACCTGCAACTCCTCAGCCAGGCGCCCCAGTGCCGGCCCCTTTCTCCGCGCTCTCCTCTTGGTTCCCGAGAGTCTTGTCACTTTCACTTTGCGCTGGCCTAAGCGCTTCGCCCCATCCCTAGACTCCAGGATAGCCTCTGGACTTTGGCCGGTGGGCTGACCAAAAGGTTGCATGCTGGTATCTTAGCTTACCCAAGGTGGGGGTACTGAGAGAAAAAGGGCTTCCTAACATGGGCAGCGCTGGGCAGGGCCCCAGGAATCCTAACGGTCAAGTCCTGCCTCTCCAGTACCCCCAGTGCAGCCCTTGGTGCATAGCTCTCCAATTCCCCTTCCGACCTTTCGCCCCTAGATCCCGACTGGGCCTCCTACAAGCTGGGCATTTTCATCTGTCTGAACTGCTCCGGTGTCCACCGCAACTTCCCAGACATCAGCAAAATTAAATCCGTGAGACTTGACTTCTGGGACGACAGTATTGTGGAGGTAGTGAGTGGGGGCACTGGAGAGCCTTGAAACAGCAGAGCAGGGGTGGAGGGGGTGAGCCGGTAGCCCCATTCTTCTATAGGGGATGAAACTGAGGTCCAGAGAAGAGCAGTAACCAGCAAGAGAAGGCACAGCCTATTAGAGTCCTGCTTAGGCAGAGAGTCTGAGTACAAGGCCCTGAGCTTGTTATTTTCCCTCAGTTTTCTACTTCTGTATTGCAAGGATCCCATTACTCCTTCAATCTGCTGCTGTAAGGATTAAATGTAGACTCAATGTAAGTAGGAAGTAAGTAGTCAAGTAACATTTGCTGTTGTCATTAGCTCAAGTCCTGGACTGGAACAGAAATATACTAATTCCTGATCTACAGTCCCCGTTTCACCACCCGCCCCCACGTAGCCAGGTAGGGCACAGTTTTGCTCCCCTCCTCTATGAGATGGAGGACGCCTTCAGCCTGGGTAATAAGACCATTTTGGCCAGAAACCTTCAGAGAGGAAGCTGTTCTAAATTGTGCTGGCTGGCTGAGGATTTCAAAGACTATTGGAGAAGCAGGTGCGTGTTTACTGAGTGCCCGCTCTGTGCTAGGCACTCTGCTGGATGCTTTATTCATTGGACATGTAGTTACTATAAGCCTACTATGTGCTGGGTATTACGAAAGAGCAGTGAATAGGATAGAGTCTCTACCCATGTTGAACTTACATTCTAGTATAGGAGAAAGACAGGAAGCCAATAAACCAGCACACAGACCTGAAGGTTGTTTCTTTGTCCCTTGTAACCCCCCTATTATACTTTCTTCATTTTTGCAGTTGAAATCCGTGAAGCTCGGGGGGGTTCAGGGCTGTCCAAGGGTCACTTGGTGAATCAATGGCACAGCTGGGGTATGGCACCCGCTCTGTTGGGATCCAAAGCCCAGGAAAACCTGAGTCATAGCCTAGAGTCCCTGGGAGGAGGGGGAGAATGGGATTCATACTGTCCAGGGGATGTAAATGAAAAACCTGATATTTCTTCCCACATGTGCCCTCATCCCTAGATATGCCATCTCTGTTCCTGAGCACAGCTGTTGGCCGAGACCACTCTTGGCATATCTGCCTCTGGGTTGGTCAGGTGTTCATAGCTGTCCAGTGATCATCCTGACCTCCCTACTCAAGGAGGCCAGCTCCAGCTTCTTCCATCCTCCAGCCATGTCTGTGTCCTGGGCATAGCTGCTGGTGGTCCTGGCCATCTGGGGAGGGGGTGGGGGAAAGAATATGAGTTTTGGAGTTAGACAGGTCTGGGTTCAAGTCCCAGCTCCTCACTTTCTAGCTGTGTCATCTTGGGTAAGTGTCCTAACATCTCCGAGCCCATCTCCTCCCCTCTAAAATGGGGATGGTAATATTGAAATTGTCGAGGAGATGGAATGAACTAATGGGGAAGGACTGTGGAGTGCTCTGCCTACATGAGGTATGCCGTACCCCCTCATTGAGCCAGACTGGGGCTTCCCAGCAGCATGGATAACTAAGCCCAGTGGGAAGTGTCAGACTCCAGTAGGAGTCTCCTGACTCAGCCTAGGAGCCAGTGGGAAGAGCGGCCTTCTGGGTAGACCATGGTTTCATTTCAACATTTTTTCAAGTTCTAATATTACCCCAAGTTGCTGTTGTCTTGCAGTTTATGACCCACAACGGGAACCTCCGTGTGAAGGCCAAGTATGAAGCCAGAGTCCCTGCTTTCTACTATGTCCCCCAGGCCAACGACTGCCTGTGAGTGGGTGATCTCTTGGTCTTCCCTCCCCCACCCCTACTCCATCTCCGTTGCCTCGGGTGGTCTTTTTCCTGTACGTGGTGGATCCAGAAAGACATTTGCTACTGTCATGCAAAACACTCAGACCTGGCTTAAGTTCCCCCTCTACCTTTATTGCTTGGTTTATCACTTCCCTTCTCTGGGACTCAGTTTCCATAGCTGTGAAATGGGGCATTTTCTCTATGACCTGCCGCTTTGTGTCTGATGTTCTCATAGCCTACTGGTGGTGGCCAACATGACAGGGAAGAGAAACATTGGTATTTGAGTAAAACAGATGTGTTTCAGCTACTTCCTGTGGAGGTTGTGCCCAGGGCTGTCCCACTTGAACACAGCCTAGCTCCAAAGTAGCTGTCTGGCCCCAGACCCCTAAATAATAGCCATAAAGATAATAGTAGCCACTAATATTTATTGAACTTTATCTATGTATCAGGCCCTGTGCTAAATGCTTATGTGCATTAATGTGTTTAATTCTCTCAAGAGCTCTGGTCCCCATGATATAGATGACATTCTTGAGGCTCACAGAGACAGAAGTGGGACCGACTAGCCCATCTGAAACCAGGGAACTGGGGAAATCTAATACAAGTGGGGGAAAGCTGTGAAGGAACAGAAGGTTTCAGGTCCCTGGATGTGAGGGGTCAATGTAACCCTGGTACCTAGTGACCCCAGCATCTGCAGGACTGAGTGCCTGAAGCTTAGCTTTTCCTTCCAGGGACTCAGCCTTACTGCCAGGGCTGCTAGACAGTGACCTCCACCTTCAACACCCACCTGCCCCCCAGCTACCACTCCAGAATAAATGGTGCCTCCCCTCTGGGCAGGCACAGCCTCTTGGGTGGGGAGGGGGTATGGCTTTCAGGAAGCAGGCTGCATTTCAGTCACCATTGTCCTCTAGCCTCAGCAGGAAGCTCTTGGACAGTGCGCAAACTGTACAACTGTATCTAGTACCCTGACTTTTCCCAGTAGTTAAAACAACCCAGGGGCTGCTGATGCAGCATGGAGTGGCGGGGGGGGGGGGGGGGGGGGGGGGGGGGGGGGGGGGGGGGGGGGGGGGGGGGGGATGGGAGTGGCGGCACAGCTTTCCCCTCAGGACCCCAGTATTGTTTCCTGACTCTACCACTCTCTGGCTGTGAGAAGGTGTTACCAAACTTCTCTGAATCGTGGCTTCCTTGTCTCTGAAATGTAGCTAATGATGCCTGTGGCATGGCATGGTGGTAGAGAGTAAATGAGGTCATTTATGTAAATGAGGTCATTTATGTGGTAGAGAGTAAATGAGGTCATTTATGCTCTCTTTGTCTCACTGCTGCCGCTCCTTTGCTGGGGGGGTGGGGGTGGGGAGGCAGGAGCAGGCATTTGGTGAACACCTACTACGTGTTAGGCTTTCTGCTAGCACACCAGAGGCTATGTCACAACTCCAACCACAGCCCCGCAATTTACCCCTTGTTAGTGGAACGTGAATGGCCTTCTCCTGGAATTCTAAAGGTCCTCTAAATTCTCCACCTCCAGGACCAGGACTGGGGCCCCAGTACTTCCTCTCCCAGCTCTGATCCCATGGCTCGGGCTGCCACGGTGGCCTGGTGACTCTCTTCAGTGTGCTGGGGGTGAGGCCTGTGTATTAGGTAGGACTCCTGGTTGCAAGTGACAGAAACGCAGTTGAAATCAGCTCAGACACAAGCGGATATTATGGGTTCTGGGGATCAGACCATAGGAGGGACGGAGGTGGAGCCCCTTTCAGGAAGGACAGGCCAGTGGCACAAACACTATTGGGTCTCTCGCACTGTCCGTCTGGTTCTCGTTCCTGCCCCTTTCTGTTGGCCAGGCTGGGAGCAAGGCCACTTTGGGTGCCTGGCTCCAGATCCTGGGCTCTAGATCCCAGCTTGACAGAGAGAGGGCATCCAATCCACTGCTCTGTTGGTTTTGCTCCAATAGCTCAGGGCAGAGCTCTGATTGTCCAGGTCGGGCCAGGTGCCCACTTCCGGGTCATTCCCTGTGGCTTTGGGGTAAGGTCACCTGAACTTTGGAACATTTACCCGGAAAAGGCAAGAGGGAACCAAACAGTTGAAAAAAGTGTTCCTCAGGGGTCACGTGACATTATCTAATTAGGCTAATATTAAACTCCTGCTATGTGCTGATCATGGTACCAGGCCCTTCTATATATATTTAAACCCCTCAACAACCCCAAGGGGAAGGTAGGTATAATATTATTGACATATCCCCCAAGTTCAGAGGAGTTATGTAACTTGCTGTTGGTCACATAGTGGATAAATAGGAGAGGAGGACCAGGTCCCAGGTGGTTGGACCCCAAGATCACTGCTGTGTCTGGTATAGCAGGTCCAGATTTTATGGGCAAGCCACAGGAATGGGTTCATGGACTTTCCTGGCTTCAGCTCATGAGTGGGAGGTGGCGGTAAGGATGGTCCAGGGGAGCTGGTTGACCTAGGCGGCTGGGCTGGGGTTGGAATAGCCCAGTGGTGTTCATATAACCCCTTGGGGGGAGTATTTTTCACTGGGAGACACAGACAATATCTAAAGACATCTTGGGGTGTCATAACTAGGGAGGGGGTACTACTGGCATCTAAAGGATAGAGGCCAGAAGTACCACTGAGCATCTTACAGAACACAGGCCTCTCCCCCTCCCCCACCAGAGAATTAGCCCCAAATGTAATGGGACCAAGGCTGAGCAGCCCTGGCGGGTCTGAGCAGGGAGCTGCTGGGCAACCCCCAGCATGTGGGAAGAGGGTGCCTCGGACACAGTTGACCAAAGGTTCTCTTTTTAGGGTGTTAAAAGAACAGTGGATTCGTGCTAAGTATGAAAGACAGGAATTTATGGCTGATGGGAAAACTGTCTCACCCCCCGGTAAGGCTGATGTCCATCGTCTTTCGAAGTCTATGTTCTTTTTTTTTAAAGATTTTATTTATTTATTTGACAGAGAGAAACACAGCCAGAGAGGGAACACAAGCAGAGGGAGTGAGAGAGGGAGAAGCAGGCTTCCCGCCAAGCAGGGAGCCTGATGTGGGGCTCGATCCAGGGTCTCCAGGATCATGACCTGAGCCGAAGGCAGTCGCTTAACCAACTGAGCCACCCAGGCGCCCCGCGAAGTCTATGTTCTAATGAACTCTAGACCATAAAGCGCCTGAGTATTAGGAAGAGGGCCCAGTCAGGAGATATCTGCTGGCCTCACTCAGGCCACAGAGGCCAGGTGTGGGTTCCTTTGCCTCTGAAACAACGACACATCAGCTGGTGGAGTTTTATGGTCTGAGTGGTCAAGAGGCAGTGTTATCTCCGGGGCGTGCAGAGTCTCAGTGTATAAGTTGCAGGAAGACTCACCCGCCAGGCAGAACAGTTAGAAAAAACCATGCCTGCTCTTGGTGAGTGTGGCCCTTGGGGTGGCCCAAGGCTTGGTCAGGTACATGGGAGGGATGTCCACCACCCTTCCCACCTTTGTGTGGAGCACAAGCTCATGGCTGGCCCTCAGCCCGTGGCAGTGTCTGGCCAGCTGCTCGTGGTCCAAGCTGACACTGACCCAGAGAGCAGAGTGTGCAAAACCACTGCAAGGACCGGAGACGGCCAGAGCTCTGCGCCCTGAGCTACGGGGAGCACCCCTGGTCCTCTTCAACTAGCAGGTACCTAGAGGTCTCTCAACAGTTCTGCCCTTTGGAGGGTTCCGTCAGGTCAATGTCAACGTGACACTGGGCAGCACCATTATGGGAGTCTTGCAGAATCACCCAGTTTCTCAGGACTTAGCCTTCTTAAGAGTTTAGGCTGTTCTTCTTATGAAATAGCCAAAGAAGGAAGTTATGGAGAGCCCAACTGAAATCATGAGACTTGGCAAATTTGGCCCCAGACAGAACCCTACGTGCTGCAGCTGACATAGCTAAGTTAGATTGAAGATATTTTAGCACTGGGTGGAGCATTCATTCTACCCTCGAGACTCTATGTGCTTGCAAACTGCTTGTTCATCTTAAGGACTTGGTTGTTCCCTCTTTCTCATCCTTGGTGGCTAAGGAAACCGAGAAGGGTTCCTGTGGAAGCGGGGAAGGGACAATGCACAGTTCCTGAGAAGGAAGTTTGTCCTCCTGGCAAAAGAAGGCCTCCTCAAGTACTACACTAAAGAGGAGGTAAGAACTGGACCAGCAAGTGGTCCCTCCCTGAGTGCCGGCCCGCACCCCTCCTGAGGGCACCTTGGTCAGTGGTGCCGTCTTCTGGGTAATCTCAGCCCTGGAGTGTTCAGCACTACACCGTTACTTTTCCCCAGTCAGGAAATCAGTCCAGTCCACAGAAAACACACCTTGTCTTCACTTAGAATTAGCTTAGACTGGTCCACCAATAAACCTTGGAAGGCCACTTGAGTTTACTGCATTAATCGATGCAATCAAGAAATTATTTATTTATTTATTTATTTATTTTTTTTTAAGATTTTATTTATTTATTTGACAGAGAGAAATACAGCCAGAGAGGGAACACAAGCAAGGGGAGTGAGAGAGGGAGAAGCAGGCCTCCTGCCGAGCAGGGAGCCCGATGTGGGGCTCGATCCCGGGTCTCCGGGATCATGACCTGAGCCGAAGGCAGTCGCTTAACCAACTGAGCCACCCAGGCGCCCCAAGAAATTATTTATTTATGTATGTATTGAAAAGATTGTTATTTATTTATTTGAGAGAGAGAGTAAGCAAGTGAGAGAAAGAGAAGTGGGGGAGGGGCCAAGGGAGAGAGAGAAGCAGATTCTCCACTGAGCCGGGAGTTTGATCCTGGAACTCCAGGATTATGACCTGAGCCGAAGGTAGACACTTAACTGACTGAGCCACCCAGGTTCCCCTCAAGAAATTATTTATTGATCACCTACTGTAACTAGACATTCCTGTAGGCACTGGGGCTATAGTAAACAAAACGAAGCTCCTGTTCTCATGGGGCTTTTTTTTTTTTTTTTTTTTTATGGGGCTTTTATTCTAGTGGAAGAAGACAAGTGGTAACCAAAGCATACATTAATATATGAGGGGTGCCTGGATGGCTCAGTCGGTTAATCATCTGTCTTCAGCTCAGGTCAAGATTCCAGGGTCTGGGGTCAAGTCCCACATTGGGCTCCGAGCTCAGTGGAGAGCCTGTTTCTTTCTCTGCCTGCCTCTTCCCCTGCTTTAATATATATTATATATATGATATATGAGGTGGAAGTAGGTTCTGTGAAGAGAAATAAAAGCAGGTGAAGGGTTAGAGGATCACACAGGGGTCACGGAAGTCCCCTCTGATGGCCTTGGAGCAGAGAAATGAATAAAAGTGAGCAAATCAGGGGTGCCTGGAAGGCTCAGTCAGTTAAGTCTCTGGCTCTTGGTTTCAGCTCAGGTCATGATTTCGGGGTTGTGGGATCAAGCCCCATATCAGGGTTTGGGCTCAGTACAGAGTCTGCTTGGGTTTCTCTCTCTCTCTCTGCCATCTACCTCTCCCCACCTAAAATAAATAAATACAATTTTTTAAAAAAGTGAGCAAGTCATGTGTGTCATGGGGGCAGAATAGAAGAAGTGGAGGGAACGTGAACATGGTCCTGGCTGGCATGCACACATGTGTGCCAGTTAGAAAATGGACCTCTCCGAGATGGTATAGCCCTGGCGCCCAGGTCTAGACAAGCAGAAGCCTAGATTGCAGTTCTCCATTACACCCTCAGCCAGGGACTTTTTGTTTAATGCACAAAATACTCGACCATAAGCCATAACCCGGCCTGTCTGAGCTGGAAGGGTGGTTGGTGGATCAAGGAAACCAAAGTGACCTTTGCAGAAGGAGCAAACAAAAGGATGAAGGAGATGAACTCACATAGGTAAGGACCTTGTAAGACCTAGTAAGACTCAACATTTTTTTTTTGAAACAGTTTTATCAAGATATAAATTCACAGGGGTACCTGGGTGGCTCAGTCAGTTAAGTGTGGGACTCTGGATCTCAGCTTAGGTCTTGATCTCAGGGTTGTGGTACCAAGCCCTACATGCAGCCCACATTGCTTCAGGCTCTGTGCATAGCAGGGGGTCTGCTCCAGATTCTCTTTCTCCCTCTCCTCCCCCACTGCTTATGCTTTCTCTTTCTCTAAAAGAAATCTTAACAAAAGGTTCAAGTTGACATATTATACAATTCACCCACTTAAAGCATACAATTAGTGGCTTTTAGTCTATTCACAGAGTTTTGTAACTGTTACCACAATCAATTGTAGAACATTTTCAAAACCCCCCAAAGAAATCCACACGCATTGGCCCTTATCCTCACCCACTGTACCCCCCAGCTCCGGGACACCTATTATTGGACACATAGGGACGTGGACTATGTGGTCCTTTGTAACAGAGCTCTTTCATTTTGCCCATGTGTTTAAGATTTGTTTAGGTAGCATGTATTAGTTCTTTTTATTGCCAAGTACTGGTCCACTGTGCACATTTTATCTGTTCACTTAGTTGATGGACATTTGAGTTATTTCCACGTTTTGGTAAGTGTAAATAATGCTGTTATGAACATTGGTGTACCAGTTTTCATGTGGACATGTTTCCACTATTCTTGGGGATCTACCTAGGAGCGGAATTGCTGGGTCGGATGGTAACTCTGCATTTACTCTTCAGAGGAACTGCCACACTGTTTTCCAAAGTGTCTGCACCACTTTATGTTTCCGTCAGCAACGCGTGAAGGTTCCAGTTGCTCCACATCCCCACCGACACTTGCTGTCATCTGTCTTTTTGATTATGATCATCTTGGTGGTTAGGAGGTAGGATCGGGTTGTGATTCTGATTTACATTTCCTTGGTGGCTAATGATGGAGCATCTTTTCATGTGCTCATTGGCCATTTATCTACCTTCTTTGGAGAAATGTCTGAGATCCTTTTCCTGTGTTTTAATTAGTTCAGTTGACTTTTGAGTTTTTATAGTTTTTTATATATTCTAGATACAGGGCCATATTGAATACATGATTTACAAAAATATGTATGCTTTTTGGATTTTACTCTGAGATGAGAAGCCACAGGAAAGTTTTGAGCAGAGAAGTGATATAATTTGATTTAAGCTTTTTATATTTGGGGAATATAAGTCTTGTGATGGATGAACATCTTGTGGGGACAGTTTCTTCTGTCCTCTCACTCGTACTTGCATCAGGGACTACTACTGTGGCTCTTTTTATTTATTTTTAAAAGATTTTTACGTAATCTCTACATGTAACATGGGGCTCAAACCCATATATCCAAGATCAAGAGTTACGTGCTCTACTGCCTGAGCTGGCCAAGTGCCCAACTTAAACTTTTTAAAGGAGCACTCTGGCTGCTGCTGCAGTCAGGATGGGGCAGGGAGGGGGCAAGAGTGGAAGGAGAGAAAGTGATTAGGAAGCTGTTGCGATAATTGAGGAATCAGGGTGCCTGGCTGGCTCAGTCCGTAGAGCATGTGACTCTTGATCTCAGAGTTGTGAGTCTGAGCCCCACATTGGACATAGAGTTTACTTAAAACAAATAAAAATAGAAATAATCAAGGGAGCAATAATAGTGGATTTAGACCAGTTTGGTGGTGAAGGAGGTGGTTAGAGGTGGTCAGATTTTGGAAGTAGAACCAGTAGAACTTACTGCTAGATTGGTCATGGGGTGTGAAATTAAGAAGAATCAAGGGTAGATCCCAGCTTTTTGCGGTGTGCAACTAGAAGGACAGATTTGCCATTTACTGCGAAGGCAAAGACTTAGCTCCCTGAAGGGATGATCAGGAGTCCTTTTTGGTTTGAGATGCTTAGTAGTCACCCAGGTGGAGACATTGAGAAGGAAGTAAGTAATGTGAGCCTGGAGGTCTGGAGAGAGTTTGGAGGTGGAGTTGTCACCATTGAGAGTGGTTTAATGATGGGACTGGCTGGAATTGCCTGGGTAGGGAGTGTGGGTAGATGAGAAAAGATGTTTTTGTAACCACAATGTGTTTACTGGACTAGTTTCTCACTCATATTTTTTTAAAGATGTCTTTATGTATTTGTTTGAGATAGAGAGAGCGAGAGAGAGCACACACAGAGAGAGGGAGAAGCAGACTCCATGCTGAGCACAGAGTCCCATGCAAGGCTGTATCCCAGGACCCTGGGATCATGACCCGAACCGAAGGCATACACTCAACCAACTGAGCCACCCAACCAACTGAGCCACACAGGCACCCTCATTTCCCACTCATCTTGATTCAGGATGTTTTTAGTGCTGCTCCTGTCTAAAGGAGCATTCTTCTGTAAGCCTTGCATTTCATCCTGTGGGCTGGCAGAGGACAGTGGAGCAGCCCGCACACAAAACTAATGTTTGTGCAGGACTAAAGATCGTGGTGATTTTGTAGCATCCTGACCACCTCACGTCCACAAAGTAGGTGCTGGGGCTCTGCACCAGGTATGGCTCCTTGTGCTTCCTCTACTCTTCTGCGGATGGGTGCAGACGGTCCTCCTTCACAAGGAGGGTGTTATCATGGGGAGAGGTTGTCACCTCCAGAAAGGAGCAAAACGGGAAATCCCAGGACTGAGTATTTTTTGCTACTTGTTCCTGAATACCAACACCATACAACTTAGTGGCTTAAAACATCAGTTTATTATTTTTCTCAGTCCTGGGGTCAGGAGTCTGGGCAGGCCTTGGCTGTTGTAATGTACTCCATGTGGCACCAGCCAGGTCACTCCCCTTGCCGCACCGAGCTGGTGGTTGGACTGGGTGCGGCCCAGGAAGCCTTCACTCCCAACTCTGGAGCGTTGGCTCCACCAGGGAGCCTCTGTCTTTCCACATGCTTGTTTCTTATTCATGAGTCTGGCTTGAACTTCTTTGCAGCATGGCAGCTGTTTTCTCCTAAGCAAAGGGGGTTGCTGCTCTGCCTCTTCAACACTAGGTCAGGAACTACCTTCTATTGATCAAAGCAACTCCAGTAGCCAGTAGCCGCTCAAGGGGAGCGGATGCAGACTCCCTCTCTTTATGGGTATCGTGGCATGTACGTCCTGGGCGGGAAGGAGTTGGTAAGGACCATCTTTGGAGGTTACTTACCACCCTGAATCCTGAGACCTTCCAGTATATAGAGGGCAGAGAAATGAGAAGTTTCCAGCAGAGAATGTGAAGGAGTGACCAAAAAAGGAAAGGAGAAGCTCTGAGCACGTTAGCCATCACCTGCCTCCATTTCTTATGGGTGGAGTGATTGATTGATTGATTGATTGATTGATTTTTACATTTCCCTGTTGCTCTCCTAGATGGACCAGAGCAACGCTAGCAGGGTGACAGCAGGGCAAGCACAGCCTGGAGCCCAACTGAAAAATGGTGGCAGGGTGAAGAGTACTACCCGTTCAAGTGAGAATTAGGGGTTTCGCCTCAGTCTTCAAGTTAAAGCACTGAAAAATGCTGCAGGCCCAGAAGGCAGGCAGAGAAAGTGCTGTGGCAGAGTTAGGAGCAGATGCGGCACCCCAGAGGCCGCTAGGAGTTGACCTCTAGGAGACTCTCAGTCTTGGTTAGCCAACGTCGGTCTGTTTCCCAGTCCTAAGCCAGTTCAGTCTAAAACAGTCTAAAAACAGAATGAATGACTCACAAGAATGGCTGGAAATAAAAGGCTGACAACTTCATGTAAAGGATATGGAGAAACTGGAACTCGCATATGTTGCTTGGTGGGATGGTAAAGTGATACAACCACTTGGGAAAACCAGTTGGTAATTTTTAATAAAGATAGGTATATACTTAACCATATAACCCAGCCGTTCCACTCCTAGGTATTTACTGAAGAGAGCAAAAAAAATGTATGTCCACAAAAATATTTGATACAAATGTTCATAGGTGATTTATTCATAAAAAAAGCCCACCAGAATGTGGAAAGAACCCAAATGTCCACCCACAGCTGAATGAATAAATTGTAGTATATCCATAGAATGAATATTACTCAGTCATAAAAAAGGGCAAACTATAATAAATGCAACAGTGTAGACGAATCTAAAATAAACTACTATGAGCAAAAGAAGCCCTATACAAGAGTATATACTATACAATTCCATTTATAGAAGTTCCAGAATAGGTTAAAACACTTCGTATCAACAGAAAGGAGATAGGTGATTGTCTGGGGTTTGGGTGGCGTGGAAACCGAAGGCAGTGGCTTAACCAACTGAGCCACCCAGGTGCCCCAATATTTTTTTATGTAAATAATATTGACCTAGGGGCACCTAAGTAGTTCAGTCATTAAGCATCTACCTTTGGCCAGGGCATGATCCCAGGGTCCAGGGATCGAGCCCCACATCGGGCTCCCTGCTCAACAGGAAGCCTGCTTCTCCCTCTCTCACTCCCTCTTCTTGTGTTCCCTCTGTACCTGTGTTTCTCTCTGTTAAATAAAGAAATAAAATCTTTAAAAAAATAAGGGGCACCTGGGTGGCTCAGTGGGTTAAAGCCTCTGCCTTTGGCTCAGGTCATGATTTCAGGGTCCTGGGATCCAGACTCGCATGGGGCTCTCTGCTCAGCAGGGAGCCTGCTTCCTCCTCTCTCTCTGCCTGCCTCTCTGCCTACTTGTGATCTCTATCTCTGTCAAATAAATAAATAAAATCTTTTAAAAAAAAGTAATATCTAAATTGTTCTATAAAAAGTTCTGTGGTATTTCACTATATGGATAGAGCATTATTTGTTTATTAACCCATTGTCCCTAATGTGTGTTTATAGATATAATATATATATTTATATATAGTAGTATATTATTATATAGTTATATATATAATAGTTTCTCTTCCTCCTCCTCCTTCTTTTTCTACTACTAGTCTAAAAAACATGATAACAAACATCTTTCAACATGTGTGTTTGCACAGTGATGCACTTCCTTGGGATAGATTTGCAGATGTGAAATTGTGAGTTAAGGCAAAATACTCACCATTTTACTTTGTTTTTTATTACATTATTTTATTTTTTCAGTGTTCCAAGAATTACCCAACATTTTAATAAATATGACCAAATTTCTCTCTAGAGAAGACTATTAAATAGAAATTTGTTCAGTGATGGAAAAGCTCTATGTCTGCCCTATCCGATACCCTAACCCCCAGGGGCTACTGGAGCACCTGAAATGGGGCTAAGCATAAGGAACTGAAGTTTTCTAATTTTTCTATAATTTTTTTTAAACTAAGCTCCATCCCCACTGTGGGTCTCAAACTCACAATCCTGAGATTAAGAGTGGCATGCTGTACTGACTGAGCCAGCCAGCTGTGCCCCAAGGAACTGAGCTCTCATTTTTATTAAATTTTAATTTAAATAGCTACATGTGGGTTAGTGGCTGCCCCAGGTCCAGTGTTTGTACCATTTTTCTCTCTTATCACTTACTAAGGAAAATACTTTTCCCTTCCTTGCTTAATACAGGTTAGTGCTTAACCCGTGTTCCAGACCCCTGCCAACAGAGATGGGAGCGAGCTCCCTAAGGCTTCTGTACCTGCTTTTTTCTGTTTATCTGTTTTATTTTGTTTGGCTTCCATAGATGATTTGCTTCCGAAAAAGTTCTGTGGCTAAAAAGTTTCAAAAGTCCCAAGTTCGGGTCTCTCCAGGCCCCCTCCCAGATCCGAGGAAGCCAGTCTGGTCAAGTGGGAATAGCGGGATGGCCAAAACAGAGGAGAGCGGCAGACCATTGGTGCATCTTGATATTTGAGCAGGAACATTTAAAAGCCATGGAGAGCTACAAATCAGTTATCCGTGTGTATTAAGGCCTGGGGGAAGGTGATGAGAAGTTGGCCACATCCTCTCTTTCAGGGTAAAGGCCCCAAAGCTGTCATCAGCATCAAGGACTTGAACGCCAGCTTCGAAACGGAGAAGATAGGGAACCCCCACGGGCTGCAGATCACCTACAGGAGAGAGGGCCACATCAGGAACCTGTTCGTGTACCACGAGAGTGGGAAGGTGAGATGACCAGCGTGGCCACTCCAGCTCCCAGCCCTCACCCCAGGACTCTGCAGGCCTGTCTTGCCAGCTCCCTGCTAGCCCTGAATTCTAGGGCCTTGCTTCCCTCAATGTGGTCCTGTACCTGTAGCATTAGCATCACTTGGGAGCTTGTTAGAAACACAGTATCCAAAGGGGAAAAAAAAAAGAAAAGAAAAGAAGCACAATGTCAGGCCCACTGGAGCCGACTGTATTAGAAACTGCATTTTCACACGAGCTCCAGGTGAGCCTTCAGCACATTAAAGTTAAGACATCAGCTCTGCCGGAGAAGAGCAGGCCAGTAATAGAGATCCAAGAGAGTAAGCTAGGTCAGAAGGAGCAGTCTCCTGACTGAGCAAGGGACACAGATGCCAAGTAGAGGTGGGGAGGGGTAGAGGAGAGGGTACACATTTTTGTGTAGTAATTCTGTACGAGACACTGTTCTTGGCAATCCCATCTTTTTTTTTTTTTTAGATTTTATTTATTTGTTTATTTGAGAGGGAGGGCAAGAGCACATGAGTTGAGGAGCAGTGGAGGAAGAGGGACAAGCGGACTCCACATGGAGCCCCATGCAGGACTTGAACCCATGACCCTAAGATCATGACCTGAGCTGAAATTAAGAGGCAGACACTTCACCGACTGAGCCACTCAGGCACTCTGCTATTCATCATTTCTTAATCCTCAAAACAGACCTGGAGATGTCTTAACCCTATGTTACTAAGCCAAGGGCATGTTAAATAACTTGCCCAGGGTCACCTAGACTATGGTTCCTGAGTCCAACAACCCTTTTACCCCCCACATGTGCCTCTGCTGGAGGGAGAATCCTTGGCAACAGGAGCCAGGAAGCAGAGACAGGGACGGGACCTTCCCAGGGCGCCCAGCACTGGGCTGCTGGCAGAGTCTGGGCAGAGCTCCTGGTGGTGGAGTCTGAAGAATAAGCGTTTGGAGTCAGAAACTGGAGCCCAGGGCGCCTGGGTGGCTCAGTTGGTTAAGCGACTGATTCTGCTCAGGTCATGATCCCGGAGACCCGGGATCAAGTCCCGCATCAGGCTCCCTACTCAGCGGGAAGCCTGCTTCTCCCTCTCTCACTCCCCCTGCTTGTGTTCCCTCTCTGGCTGTGTTTCTTTCTGTCAAATAAATAAAAAAAATCTTAAAAAAAAAAAAAAGAAAGAAAGAAACTGGAGCCCAGGGGCGCCTGGGTGGCTCAGTCGTTAAGCGACTGCCTTCGGCTCAGGTCATGATCCCGGAGTCTCAGGATCGAGCCCTTTCTAGCTGTGTTTCTCTCTGTCAAATAAATAAATAAAAATCTTTAAAAAAATGAAAGAAAAAAAAAAGGAAGAAACTGGAGCCCTGGTTCTGCCACCCTGGGCTATGTGCCTGGGCCAAGTCCCTTCCCCTCCTCCATCTGCTTGTCTATGAATTAGACAAAACCCACCGCCCAGAGGGGTTTTGATGGAGAATAACCATGAACCATGAATGTGAAACAATTTCTTTATAGTGAAGTACATTTCAGACATTAACCTCTGCTAATTAGGGGCCGCTGGGTGGCTCCGTCGGCTTGGGGTGTCTGTCGTGCTGGGGACACAGGAGACATGTAAGTGGCAGGGGCAGTCAGAGGAAAGAGTTTCAATTTAAAAATTATGTGAATATGTTGAAAAAGAGGACACTCAAACCAGCTTAAAGGCATGGGAAATATATAGGAGGTTTTTTTGTTTTTTTTAAAGATTTTATTTATTTGACAGAGAGAAACACAGCCAGAGAAGGAACACAAGCAGGGGGAGTGAGAAAGGGAGAAGCAGGCCTCCCGCCGAGCAGGGAGCCCGATGTGGGACTCAATTCCGGGTCTTCAGGATCATGACCCGAGCCGAAGGCAGTCTCTCTCTCTCTCTCTCTTTTTTTTTTTTTTTTTAAGATTTTTTATTTATTTGACAGAGAGAAACACAGCCAGAGAGGGAACACAAGCAGAGGGACTGAGAGAGGGAGAAGCAGGCTTCCCGCTGAGCAGGGAGCCTGATGTGGGACTCAATCCCAGGTCTCTGGGATCATGGCCTGAGCCAAAGGCAGTCGCTTAACCAACTGAGCCATCCAGGTGCCCTAGGAGGTTTTTTTTAAAAAGAGAAACAAATGTGACTGGGCCTCAAGAGAGTAGAGTCAGGAACTGTAGGGAGTGTGAGAGAGAGCCAGCAAGAGAGCACAAGCACTCTGAAACAGGAATACATTATTCCTGGAACAAAGTACCCCCTTCCTCAAAGTGGCAAGAAATCTACTATCAGTCATCTTTCTTGACTTCCTCACTTGATCTTACCAGAAGCTTGGGACTGGGAGACATGGAGGAGATCCCTGGTTCTTGGTCCATGGTGGACCCCCTGCTATTCCCATGTCCACACTGGATACCGGTGACCACCCCTCTGGGAACATCACTATATGAGGGCTTTTGCTGAGGTGCCCAAGGTCTCTGATACAGTGCCCGGCTCCTCACTTGCCTAGGTGTGGAGCACCTGACAGCCTGGGTCTGGCCCTTCTCTTTCCATCAGTGCCCTAGTTGGCATGAATGGGGTCTATCAAGTCATGCCTGCAGGAGTCAGGACACTCATTTGAAAGTGATGTGGACAAGGGACCCCTGGGCAGCTCAGTCAGTTAAGCATCTACCTTTTGGGCTCAGGTCATGATCCCAGGGTCCTAGAATCAAGCTTTCTGCTCAGCAAGGAGCCTGTTTCTCCCTGTCCCTCTGCCTGTTGCTCCCCTGCTTGTGCTAAGGTCTGGGTGAGTCTTTTCTGGTATGGCCCCATTCCTTCAGTGCCCGGGACCTGGAAAGGTTATTAATGCCCAGGACGAGAGAGCTCACCACTCTGGAATACTAGGGTCCGGCAGCTAGGCTGGTGAGAGAGAAAGGGTCATTATGTTGCGTTCCTGGGAAACCGTATTCAGATGAATTTTTCAATCACCGTATTACATCAGAGTGTGGCAGTGTAGCTCTCTGAATGACTTTTTGGGCTTCCCAATTCTGAATTCTTGGGAGAAAGGACCCGAGAAGCCCCGTCTAGCTTCTGCATTGGTCCAGCCCTGACCTAGTTGCTGTGGCCAAGAAGGGGCGGGTCCTAGCAGCAAACATGGCTGCAGTTGTGGGTGAGTGGTGGGTGTGTGAGCAAGGCTGGGCGGTTCTCAGAGAAGCTTGGGCTGAGCAAAAATCCATTGTAACAACTAAAATGAACTTCAGAATAAGTAGAATTTTCTAGGTAAAAGCTATGTGTGGGGTGAGGGAAGAGAGGTGGGTGAGCCAACATGTACAAGGCAGAGCGACATGTATTGGGAAGATTGCAGATGTTTTTGGGTTTTTTGTTTTGTTTTTAAAGATTTTATTTATTTTTAGAGAGTACACAGGCAGAGGGAGGGGCAGAAGGAGAAGCAGACCCCATGCTGAGCAGGGAGCCTGATGCAGGGCTGGATCATGACCTGAACCAAAGAGAGATGCTTAACTGACTGAGTCACTGAGGCACCGTGGGTTTATTTATTTATTTATTTGTCAGAGAGAGAGAGAGAGAGAGAGAGAGAGAGAGTAAGCACAAGCAGGGGAAGCAGCAGTTAGAGGGAGAAGCAGGCTCCCCTCTGAGCAAGGAGTGGGACTCGATCTAAGGACCCTGGGATCATGACCTGAGCTAAAGGCAGGTGTGTAAGTGCTTTTGTATGGAAGGAGCTCAGGGTGAAGTAGTCATACTAAAGAACTTAGACCTTTCACCTGAGGTTAGCAGAGAGAATTCTAAGCTAGACTTAGTTAGATTTTCTTTTCTTTTTTTTTTTTAAAGATTTTATTTATTTATTTGACAGAGAGAAATACAGCCAGAGAGGGAACACAAGCAGGGGGAGTGAGAGAGAGACCCTTGATCCCGGGTCTCCAGGATCATGATCTGAGCCGAAGGCAGTCACTTAACCAACTGAGCCACTCAGGCACCCCGACTTAGTTAGATTTTCAATTTAAAAAATCACTCGCGGGGCGCCTGGGTGGCTCAGAGGGTTGAGCCTCTGCCTTTGGCTCAGGTCATGATCGCAGGATCGAGTCCCACATCAGGCTCTCTGCTCTGCGGGGAGCCTGCTTCCCCCTCTCTCTCTGCCAGCCTCTCTGCCTATTTGTGATCTCTCTCTCTGTTAAATAAATAAAATCTTTAAAAAAAAAAAAAAATAAAAAAAAATAAAAAATAAAAAATCACTCGGGTTTGGGGGGTGCCTAGGTGGCTCAGTCGGTTAAGTGACTGCTTTCAGCTCAGGTCAGGATCACGGGGTCTTGGGATTGAGTCCCACATCGGGCTCCCCGCTCGGTGTGAAGCCTGCTTCTCCCTCTGCCTGCCGCTCTTCTGTTGGTGCTCTCTCTCTCTCTCTCTGACAAATAAATAATAAAAAAGTTGTTTTTAAATAAAAATAAACTTAAAAAGAAAATCACTCTGGGGGAAAAAAAAGATCTCTCCAGCTGCTGCGGGGAGGCCCCCCCATTGTGGAACAGCAGAGCCAAGGCCGAGCCAGGTGGTTCGCCAGGATAATGGTGGCCCACACTGCCAAGCATGCAACCCCCCCCCAGCATGACACAAGCAAGTCCAAGCCAGCTTTGGCTCAAGTTGCCCTCCTGGTGATGAGCATCCTCGCTGGAGGGGAATCTGCAGGTGCCCCTGCCGGTGCTTGAGAGCCGGTCTTTGACATCTGAGGACTCTTGCTTCTCCGGCTGTGTTCTGCTGACCAGCATCACATCACCAGAGAGCTTGTTGGGAATGCAGGATCTCAGGCCCCACCTGCCTCAAACATACTGGATTCAAATCTGCATTTTTAAAGAGATGCTCAAGGGATTCTTACACACTTTGGAAAGGGCTAAGCACAGCCCAAGGCCGTTACCTAACTCTGGTTCATTTTCCCCTTGGTGTTTCCCCCATGGCTCCAGAGGTCTCTCTGTCGGTGGCTTCCCTCCTGCTTGGGTGAGGCCCCCAGGCTCTGGCATTGTCCTCCGAGATGCCTGTGATCAGCGCACAGGGCCCTTAGCAGAACTGGGGTGCGGTGAGGGGATGTGCTGAACCAGAAGACCCAGCTAGCTTCCTGCCCCCAACCCAGCTCTTCCACTACTCCATCTCATGGGCTCTGTTCTCATTTTTCTCCATAGGAGATAGTGGACTGGTTCAATGCCCTCCGTGCAGCCCGTCTGCAGTACTTAAAAACAGCCTTTCCTGAGCTCCCAGAGTCTGAGGTGAGCTAAATGTGGACTCCAACTTCTTTTTTTTTTTTTTTAATATTTATTTATTTATTTGAGAGAAAGCGGGAGCAGAAGGAGGGGAAGAGGGAGAGAAGCAGACTCCCTGCTGAGTGCAGAGCCTGATGCAGGGCTTGATCTCACCACCCTGAGATCACGACAGGAGCAGAAACTAAGAAGTGGAGTTGACCTCAAAAATAGTCAGGGGCCAGACTAGCTTTGTTTGTGGACAAGACGTTGAGATTTGGGGTTGGATGCCTCAGGGAAAACCAAGGCTTTCTTCAGAGGATTCTGGCCTCATACATGGCAAGGCAGCCTCAGACATGTAGGTCATGGCCACAATCCCCAGTGGCAAGGAGCTTAGGATTTGGGCATCCCTTTCTGACACCTTCTCCCACTGAAATGATCCCTAATATACTGCTTACAAAGTGCTTTTGAGCCCATTTCATCTTATATCCAGGATTCCTCTCTAGCAGACAGTTAGATGGAGTGATTATTCCCATTTTACTGAAGAGAAACTGAGTTCCAGGAAGGTCAAGTGCATACCTGAGGGGGCAATTCCCACTCTAATGTCCTCCCTTTGCCCTTTTTAATTCTGGTCTTGAAAAGGCAATGGGATCTTCTCCATTACAGTTCTAACAGGAGCAGTCTGGCTTCTGTGGCCAAGGTAGTGGTGAGCCCGAGAACTTCTTTATGGTTGTCCTCAGACATGTGGGGCCCCCATCTATGTCTCTTAGGTGTGGGAGGGAAAAGGTTGCTGCCTCGAACCAGAAGGCTTGGGCTGTTGTGGACGCTCTGTCGCTAACTCACTCTTTGACCACTGCCGGTCACATCACTTCTTGGAGCATCTGTTTCCACGTCTGTGAGATGGTGGTTGGTGGGGGTCATCATCAGGGTCCCTTCCAGCTCGGAGGTGCTATGGTCTAGGGTCTGCTTCAGGCCCTGCTCCAGGAGGATTTTGTAAATGATGGGGGAGGGGTTGCGAAGACACCCTATTAATCCCAGGACTTTCTTATTCCAAACTGTTAGACCCTCCTTGAAAGCCTAAATGCTCCTTAATTCCAAGGTTTGCATGGAGTTGAGTTTTGGGAGTGGGCGTCCGCTCCAGGCCTGACAGTGCACAGATATGGCACCTCTCTGGGAGCGACTGCAGCCAGGCCAGTGGCGGCCCCCCCCCCCCCCCCCGGGTGTGCGGCATCAGCACCCAGCTTGAACGAATGCCTGCTCTGCGGGCAGGGCGCTGTGCCTGCTCAGTGCTGGCTGGAGAGGTTGGAGGACAGACTCCCAGCCTCAGTCATCTGGGCTCGCTTTCCAACTTTGCTGACCTCTGCAGAGGACATGGGTCTCTGGCCAACTCCTCAGGGTCCTCTTGCCTCCCCTCATCCACCATGGGTCTCCACCCCACCCCCATCTCTCTGCTGCCGTCCCTCCCCCTGGGGCTAGGGATGGGCTGAGGTTCTGGGCAGTCACCTGGACCTGGCTCAAGCCTAGGGATCCAGACGCCAGATACCCGGGAGTTCTAGTGTGGGTGGTGGTCCCACACTAAGAGAGGGGTGGTCTCCATATCACCTGGGGCACGTCACCTCCCGCTCTGAGCCTCAGTTCACTCATCGGTCACTGTGAGGACAACACCTACCTTTCAGGGCTGCTTGAGACTCGAGCGAGCCACAGCTTTCAGGATACAGTGAGCAGAGCCCTATCCACGTGATCTTCCTTCTTCCGGTTGCTTCCCTAGGCTGAGACTAACACCGCCTTGGCTCAGGTTCAGACTCTTGCACAATTTAGGACTCCTTCCAAATGAAGAATGAAGGCCTACAGAAAGTATTTTGGGGGCAGAGGAGTGGTAGAGTTTATATTTTCATTTTCGACTCACAGTCTTCTTCCTTTCAACTTCCCAGACTTCACTTCCCCTCTGCCCCTGCCCTGGGCCCCGGCGCTCCAGAGAACCAAGCCCCTCTACTCTCAGAGGCCTGAGCTGTCCTTGGAAGCTCTAGACTTGCCAGTTTGACCCCTAGAGCACAGGAGGCCAGCATTCATTCCTGGAAACGTCTCTGAGTATAGAATGGCAAGCTGGAAAGTATCCTGGAGATCACATAATCCCGTCTCCTTATTACTCAGAAGGAAGTGGGCCCAGAGAGGGACGAGGTCTTACCAAGGTAATGAAGCTGGTGGGGGTCAGAGCTGTCGCCTGATACCCAGTCCAGAGCTTTCTCTACTTGCCCACTCTACTAGCGTCTCCTGTGGGCCTGTGTCAAAACCGCCAGCGATGGCCAGGTCTTGGCCAGGGCCTGAGCCGAAGGCTGCGGCATGTCTACACGGCAGTGTTGTGGTAGAGTGGGACGAGTACCATCAGTGGACCATGGTGCTGTCTTGTGCCTGTGAGCCCACGGTATGAAGCCCAGCTCTATACCCTACCAGCGACATGGCTCAGGGAACCTCGCCAGCCACTTCCCTGGGGCCTGGTGTCTTCAGAAGTCCAATGGTGATGATAATGCCCACCTCACAGGGTGATTGAGAATTGCACCTGGAGCCTGACACACATAGACCCTCAGAATGTGCCCTCCGACACCAGGAGGGTTTCCTCAGAGCCTTGCCTCTGTCTACCTTCTGGGGTTGTGGAGGAAGTCCTTAGACTAACTCCTGAAGCCACAAGTTGGCTCTGCTGCCGAGCTCTGCAGACATCTGAGATGCTGTCATCTGACTGTTAAAATGTTAATATTGCATCCAGCGCATTCCAAATATAAAGCTGCGAACCATGAGCACACATCCTTCCCCTTTGCTGGGAAGCCAAGTTCAATGGGGAACCTTGAACCCTTGGCGTGTGACTCAGGGGCTCACTGCTGCGTCTCTCTTCCCCCAGCTCGTGCCCCTCATCACCAGGAAGTACCTCAAACAAGGATTCATGGAGAAGACGGGTCCAAAGGTACATTCCACCACTCTCTTTGGGACTCAGACGGCCCTGGTTCTAGGGGGCAGTAGGGCAGAATTTGGGAAGTGGGAAAGTGGGGAACCAATGGGGTGGGAAGAGGGAGGGAAGGGAAGTAACCCAATGTTTGTGAGTTCCTGGGGCAGAAGACCAAGTGGGGGCTGGTGAGCTGGTGTGTGGTCCGGGATTGCTGCAGGCGCTTCTCCTGATCCTTGGGCGCCCTTCTTTATCGACACCACCAGCAGCTTCTTTCCTCCTTTTTTTTTAAAAAATATTTTATTTATTTGAGAGAGAGTGAGCAGGGGGCAGAGGGGCAGAGGAAGAAGGGGAAGCAGACTCCCTGCTGAGCGAGGAGTCCATGTGGCTGCATCCCAGGACCCTGAGATCATGACCTGATCCAAAGGCAGATGCTTAACTGACTGAGCCGCCCAGGCGCCCCCAGCTTCCTTCCTCTTTCTTCCTCTTAACTCCATCTGACTGACCCCACTTCTGGGAAAGCACAGCTGAAAAAGGACTTTTTAGTGTGACAGGTTTTGCACTTTCCAGAACCCCTGTGTGCTTTGTGCTGGGAACCTGCCAGGGCTATCCAAGTGAGACTGGGCCTCATCATTGGTCTGAGGACACACACATTTGCACACACATGGGCACACCCCTTCCCAGCATGCATGCCCTTCCTCCAACTCAGCCTCTGCTCTCCCTTGCTAGACTTGCCCCAACTCCCAGTGCTGCTCATTCCCACTTATCTAAGAAGAAAGGGAAGACTGGCCACTCTCAGGCCTCCCTTGGAAGGTCCGGAGGGGTGGTGGCTCCTACTGGGGGCGAAGAGGGGGGAATCAGCCTGGGTGCCAAGAGGGGCGCAGCTCCAAGTCAGAAGTCTGGCTGGAGAGGGTCCTGGTTGTGAGGGGAGGAAGGGGAGAAGGGAGAATGAGAAGGGAAAGCAGAGGGAGTGTCCCCCCAAAAAACTCCCAAAGCAGCAGCAATCCAATGCTGCTTTTTTTTTTTTTTTTTTTTTTTTTAAGGTGTCGTATCTTGACAGGATGGATGTTAAGACTGCAGGGAGAGGTGTTAGGCAATCAGTGAGAAAGAAAGCCTCTGGGGAGCTTACAGACAAGTCAGAGCACTGCATATTTTGTTTTCTGCCTTCACCAGTCGATGGCACGGCCACTCCCCAAAGGTTCTGGCCAGGGGCTTTATTTCCCCTGACCTCAGTTAGAATTCCCGCCCTGGCCAGCTATGTCAGCACCGCTGAGTCCCGTAACTGCTTCTGATTTCCCCCACTTCCTTTTTCTGAGACTGCTTATCCATAGCCTGAGAAAGACAGGAGCCTCTCTTCCTACCCACAGCAGCACCCAGAAGCACACGGTATAGCTGGCAGAGGGTGAGGAGTTGGGCAGAGCCTCCGGGAGGCACACTGGGGTAGCTGGTGGGCAAGGAACTGGCCAGCTCCCTCCTTGACCGAGCCCAGGCTGGCTCTCTGACCTCTGCACTCCACCCCTCCTCCGCCACCTCTCCTCCGCCACCCCTCCTCCTTTGGCTGACCCTGGTATGAGCTTCCCTCTTTTGCAGCAGAGAGAACCTTTCAAGAAAAGGTGGTTTGCCCTGGATCCCCAGGAGCGGAGGCTGCTCTATTACAAGAATCCACTGGTAAGAGCTGCTGCCACCCCCCCCCCCAATACACCCCCAGATAGAGATGGGGTCTGTGCTAGCCAGGGACCAGGGGAAGCAGCAGTGCAGGAGAAACCTGGCGAGGGTTACACCGTCACCTTTGCTGGTCTCTAAGTCATCTGCTATGCATAGAGTTACTCTTGTCCACCTTCAGGATGTCCTCTGTGTATCCAAAATGCTGCCAGTGTAGTTAAACAGGTTGTTCCTCTTCCTCCAAGGCTCACTTCTCACCAGGAGGCTTGTAGTTAGGACTGTGGGCTTTAGAACTTTAGGTCCCACCGCTTAGTGGTATGCCTTGGGCAGAGCACTTAACTCTCTGCCTCAGTTTCCTCCTCTGAAAAATGGGCTTGGTACCAGTGCCTTCCTCAGAGATTGCCGTGAGGATTATATAAATTACTTAAGGTCAAGCACTTGAAGTCTTGGTGCATAGTAAGCTGTCCATAATGTTAAGTAAGTATCATTTAAACAGATCACATGTGTGATTTCTTTTATGGTTTGTGGCCTTTCAGATTCTGGGTCCCTTCGAGCAGAGACCTTCACTATACACATAAAACACCTCTTTCTAAAACAGAGCTTGGGGGAATGTCAGGGCAGGTGCCCGTGTGCCCCAGGGTGGCCTCTGATGACCAGGTGTCCTCTGTCTTCAGGATGCCTTTGAACAGGGCCAGGTCTTTCTTGGGAGCAAGGAGCAGGGGTACGGAGTACATGAAGACCTTCCCAAGGGCATCCGAGGGAACCGCTGGAAAGCCGGCCTCACCGTCATCACCCCTGAGCGGAGATTCATCTTCACCTGCCCCAGCGAGAAGGAGCAGCGGGAATGGCTGGAGAGTTTTCAGGATGTCCTCTCCCGCCCCTTGACGCCCCTCAACCTCCTCAGTAAGATGCGCAGCCTGGGCTTTGTTCTTTTGGCCAAGGGCTGAGGGCAGGTCACGGCCCCAGACTGTGCTGTTAACGTTTTCTTCTCTTCCTGCTAAAGAAAAGTATAGATGGTGCCAGGAAACCCTCTCTGTCCGTGCACAGCTCTTCGGCGGGGAGCTCCACCCCGTTAGCTGCCCGCCCCCCACCAGTTGCTCTCTGTGTGAGAAACCCTGGACTGATATTATTAACTACGGTCACACCCACTGGGCAACTTCTGGGGTCTTGGGTTCCTCTCCACTCACAGAGGAAAGGCTATTTTTGGTGCCGTTCTTTTCTCAGCATCCTCCCTTCTGTCTGCTGCTCTCCTGCTCCTCCCCTTCACCCCAGTGTGTGACAAGTCGGTTTCTGTCTGCTGAGAGCCCTGTGAAAAATGGGAAGACATTCTGGAATGGAGCAGGAAACTTCTGGCCCGGGACCTGGTTTGAGGGCACCAGGAAGAAGTTCTGTGTTTGAAAAAGGACACACCCAGGAGCTGACCCCACAGGCCCCCCTTGAGGAGAAACCCTTGTGCCCTTTGAGTCAGACC
The DNA here is from genome assembly GCA_004023965.1 of Spilogale gracilis. NCBI lineage: Eukaryota > Metazoa > Chordata > Mammalia > Carnivora > Mephitidae > Spilogale > Spilogale gracilis. The sequence goes on along the minus strand of PITA01001933.1, from coordinate 134,163 downwards.
AGTATAAAAACACACCCTCTTTTCCCTTTCCAAAATCTGAGAAACATACTTGAAAGTTGTTAGTGAAGCCCATCTGCTGGTGCTTTCTTGTCCCTGTGGGCCTGCATGTGTGACTCTCTGTTTTCATGTCTCTCCATGATTATCTCCTCAGGTGTGTGTCCCTCTGTCTCTCACCCTGTTGGTTGGTTTTTTTTTTTTTTTTTTAAGATTTTATTTATTTGACAGAGAGAAACACAGCTAGAGAGGGAACACAAGCAGAGGGACTCAGAGAGGGAGAAGCAGGCCTCCCGCCGAGCGGGAAGCCCGATGTGGGGCTCGATCCCGGGTATCCAGGATCATGACCTGAGCCGAAAGCAGTCGCTTAACCAACTGAGCCACCCAGGCGCCCCTGTTGGTTGGTTTTTTAATTCTGGTTCTCTGTCACTGTGCCCTGTCCCCTTGCTGTCCCTTCTCTTCAGCAGGACTTCACTGGCACGGTTATCAGCTCTCTTCTTGCTCCCCTGACAGCTGCATCATTGGAGAGTGGCCACAGCAGGTGACCTTCTGGCCACCGGTCACCCAGAGCTCATGGTAGGAAGGACAAGTTCTAACCTCGGTCTTGGTTGCCCAGCGGGAGTGCCGTCAGCAGCCATGGTTGGTCATGAACTCTGCCGAAACCAAAGCTTTGACCTTTACCTGCTGGCTGCCTGGACCTTCCCACTGTCCAGCCCGGGGCGGGCTTGGGGATCTGGCCCATGCTGTCAAGGCCCAGGACCTCTGAAATGAAGACACTGCAACTGAGAGCCGCCCACTGTCACCGTGTCCCACAAGTGCATGTTTGCTCCTAGAGAAAAAAAAAAATTGATTCTGGATAGAACCAGGAGGAAGTAACCAGACCAATCCACGTGAAGCACATTCTATAAAACAGCCAGCCTGGACTCTTCAAAAGTTCAGGATCATGAAAGAGAAAGCAGTGAGGAAACTGTTCCACATTAAAGAATAAGGAGGCCACAAAGTGCAATTCATGATTCTTGATTGGATCCTGGATTTTTATGCTTTTTTTAAAAAATATTTTTATTTTTCAGTCATCTCTGTATCCAACGTGGGGCTCAAACTCACGACCCCGAGATCAAGAGTCCCACTTTCTACCAACTGAGCCAGCCAGGTGTCCCCTGGATCCTGGATTTTTAAAAAGCAGCTATAAAGGACATGACTGAGATATGGGGGGAGGTTGAGTATGGAGGTGGGTGTATTAGCTGGTCAGGCAGTGAGCCTGATAATCGTGTTGTGTTTGTGTAGGAGACTGCTCTTGTACCTGCCGGATGCGTGCTGACGTGTTCGGGGTAACATGTAATGATTTTAGTCTGCAACTGACTCTTAAATGGGCCAACAAAGAAGTGTGTACATGTATATATAGAGAGAATATACAGATATGTATAGTGTCTGTGTCTACAGGCAAGACAGGAAGTATATATATATATATACATACACACACACACACAGAGAGCTGCTCTGCAAAATGTTATCAAGTGAGGAATCTAGATGAAGTAGAGATGGTGGTGTCTTACTGGTGCACATTTTCTAGAGATTCAAAGTGTTCAAATTAAATACCTGGAAGCTGGGTAAAATTATTAAAGAAACACTCACTCACACTCTTCAAAAGCAGTGTGTTTTCTACATGACTCGAAGCAGTTCCTGGGAAAGTCTCGTCTTGGTGCACATTTTAGAAGAAATGAAAACCCAGAGAATACAAAAACAAAACAAAACAAAACAAAAAACCCCACTGTCCAAGTTGATTATCATCCTACTTGAAAGCAAAGAAACAAGCCAAGAAGGCAGCTCCTCTGGACCCCAGGGCAGAGAGCTCCCCAGTCTGCGAGCCAGCTCTGGCCTTATGAGCTCGAAATGGTCAGAAACCTCACTTTCCCACCTACGTGGCTTCATTTTTCTCTCTCAGATGAGGAAGGTGCACTAACTGTTGAAATTCCATGGAAGCAACAAGTATTTCTGAGGCTCTCTCTGGTGCAGGCTCTGTGCCAAGCCCTGGAAATAGGAAAGGAATCAGCTGGTCCCTGCTATCACAGATGACAGGCTGGGACAGTGCCCCGAGTATTCAGGAAGGGAAGCGCAGACCGCTGTGGGAGCCCGGGTTCCCCCTGACTGAGGGGGCTGGGGGGCCTCCGTCCTCTCCACGAAGTGCTGTTGAAGTTGAAACCTTAAAAGATATTTTGAGGCTAGTCAAAGGGAAGAGGGTGAAGAAAACGCTCGTCTTAGGGAAGAAAATGTTCAAAGGCCCTTGGGCGGGAAAGAGGAACTGAAAGAAATCTGGAATGGCTGAAGTTTTAGAGAAATAGAACACAGAGGTCCCTGCTCTATGACTCTCTGTCCTTCAGGTCACGTGCGGAAAGACATTTGGTACGCGCTCTTCATTTTGTTGCAGACTGAGAGGATTGGGAGGGTGTTTATTAGAGTCTCTGCTTTTTATGGGGTTTTTCTACGGATCCCCCGGAGGATAAGCAACATGACTGGAGTGTCTTTCTGGAGGCTTCTTGACAGGCCCTCCTCTTCTGGCCTCGAAATCTCCTTGAAAATGTCTGTTTCAACACCCGCTGGCCTGGATAGTAAGGGTCAGTGTATTCATCGGCCTTTTTCACTACCTGTGAGCTTGGTCTAGAGAGGAAGGCATTAAGAAGGACAGTCCATGATCAGATCTGAAACTTAGGAAAACAATGCACCAACATAGAGTGCGGAAAGGAAGCAAGAGAGACCAGTGGGGAGGCCATTGCATAACTCACAAGCCCCACAGTAAAGTGTAATTGTGGGCCTGTGCTGAGGCAGCACACAGCTCTCCTTCCCACCCCTTCTTTCTTAAACATCCTTCCTCCATTCAGAAAAGAAAAACATACCTCTTACCCACCTGAAGTTTTACATTGCTCCAAGACAATAAAAATCCTTGGGATGCCAAATAAATAGGAGTGACAAACCTCCTTTTGCATTTTATTTTTTTACTTTGTTCTATACTACAATCAACTTCTTTTGTACTCTTCTATAAATTTTAATACATATATGGATTCCTGTAACTACCACCACAATCAGAATAAAGAATGGTTACATCACTTCAAACGCTCCCGGGTGCTCCCTCTCCAAGGCTGCACCCCCAAGCCTGCCCTGCCGCCTGCCAACCACAGCTCTGTGCTTCATCGGCCCAGATTTATTAATTTTTTAAAAGATTTTATTTATTTATTTGACACAGAGAGAGACATCACAAGTAGGCAGAGAGGCAGGGAGAGAGAGAGGAGGAAGCAGGCTCCCCGCCGGGCAGGGAGCCCGATGCGGGCCTTGATCCCAGGACCCCGAGACCATGACCTGAGCCGAAAGCAGAGGCTTTAACCCTCTGAGCCACCCAGGCACCCCCAGATTTATATTTTTGAGGATGTCCTATGAGTGGAATCATTCAAAATGTAATTACTGATATTGACTTCTTTCACTCAGCATAATGGCTTCGAGATTCATCCAAGTCATTGCGTGTATCAGCAATTATCGTTGCTGAGTTGTAGTACATTGTGTGGGTGTACTGAAGTTTCTTTATCCCGTGGAAGAGACGTCCACAGTCAAAAGGAATGAGTTATTGGTACATGCAACAGTACCCAGGAGTGGAGCGACTGGGTCCCATAGCATGCACATGTTTGACTTTATAACTTTATAAAAGCTGTCTGCGAGGGTGCTGGACCCTCTCACGTTCCCACTCACCATGTGCCAGAGGGCCACTTACCCTCCATCTTCACCAGCACTGGGTACTGTCAGTGTTCTTCATTTTAACGGTTCCAGTAAATGGGTAGTGGTGTCCCTGTGGGTTTCATTTGCATTTCCCTAGTGGCTGTGACAATGATCGTCTTTTTTCCTATGCTTATCTGCCAACCTTGTATCTTTGGAGGAGTGACTTTGTATCTGTGTCTCAGTTTTTAAGAATTGCTTTATTTACTTTTCAAACAAAAATTTTTATTTATTCATTTGAGAGAGAAAAAGAACACAAGCAGGGAGAGGGGCACAGGAAGAGGGACAAGCAAACTCGCTGCTGAGCAGGGAGCCGGACATGGAGCTCGATCCCAGGACCCTGGGATCATGATCTGAGTCAAAGTTAGACACTTAACCGACTGAGCCACCCAGGAACCCCTCATTTTTTAGTTGTATGGTTTCTTTTCTTTATTGTTGAGTTTTAACAGTTCTTTTTTTAAAAAAATATTTTATTTATTTGTTTGACAGAGAGAGAGATCACAAGTAGGCAGAGAGGCAGGCAGAGAGAGAGGAGGAAGCAGGCTCCCTGCTGAGCAGAGAGCCCGATGTGGGGCTCAATCCCAGGACCCTGAGATCATGACCTGAGCTGAAGGCAGAGGCTTTAACCCACTGAGCCACCCAGGCGCCCTTGACAGTTCTTTATACATTCTTGATATCAGTCCTTTGACAGACTTGGGACGTGCAAATATTTTCCCCCAACCTATAGCTTTTTATTCTCTCTCTCTCTTTTTTTCAAAGATTTTATTTATTTATTTATTTGACAGAGAGAAACACAGTCAGAGAGGGAACACAAGCAGGGGGAGTGAGAGAGGGAGAAGCAGGCCTCCCAACGAGCAGGGAGCCCGATGTGGGACTTGATCCTGGGTCTCCGGGATCATGACCTGAGCCGAAGGCAGTCGCTTAACCAACTGAGCCACCCAGGCTCCCCTTTTTATTCTCTTAACAGTGCTTGTGAAGTCTTCTTAAGGCTTGGAGGTCAGAGTTTATGACTTCCTTTGTTTTTTACAAATTTTTGTTACAAAGTTTGGCATTAAAAATGGGATGTTTTAGCTTATGTTTGGGTGTTTTGAATTCATAAAGTGGAGTGGAATTGAGGATGATGTTCATTTAATAACTTTTCCTGCCCCTGACAAAACATGTTTTGTCCCTGAGGAATCCAATAAGAGCAAAGCAAAGCACTGGTAGATGTTCGTGATGGTTATACCTTATTTTCTTCCAATGCACAAATTCAGGATCTTGTCCTTTCCCATCTAACAACATTAGAACCCAGTGTCACAGGGATGTTATTGACACATCTGGTGTGTGTGTGTGTGTGTGTGTGTGTGTGTGTGTGTTTAAGGTTTTATTTATTTTAGAGACCACGCACATGAGCTGGGAGGTGGTGGGCAGAATCAGAGGGAGAGGATTTCAAGCAGGCTCCCTGCTGAGCACTGAGCTCAACTCAGGGCTCGATCCCATGACCCCAACATCTGAATCTGAGGCTTAACCAACTGAGTCACCCTGGCGCCCTTTAACACATCTATTTGAATTTAACAATGAAAGGCGCCTGAGCGGCTCAGTCCTTAAGCAACCGCCTTTGGCTCAGGTCATGATCCCAGGGTCCCGGGATCAAGCCCCGCATCGGGTTCCCTGCTTCACAGAAAGCCTGCTTCTCCCTCTCTCACTCCCCCTGCTTATGTTCCTGCTCTCTCTGTCTCTCTCTCTGTCAAATAAATACAATCTTAAAAAAAAAGAATTTAACAATTTAACAACAGATTCTCTGACAGAAAATGAGTCTGACTTGCCCGGCTGGCTTGATTTGAGAACTAGCCTTGCCAATGTGGCGAGTATTTTGCATAAATTGGATATGCTAAATCTGCAGCTCCCAAATTTTCAAGAAAATATATCTCAAGCACAGAAAAGTATCTTTCCAGAAAGTATTAGCTTGAAAAAGTTGTATTGAAATGAATAATATTCTAATTTTCTAGCGCTTTTTGAGTATAACATGCTTAACAAAGTGACTCATAAAAGAGTGACTGGTTGAACTGATAGTAATTTGATAAGCCTTGGCCAAGTCTTATTAGCATACCTCTCAGAAAATGAGAAAGTGAATACTTTCTTTTTTCTTTAAGTTTTTACTTATTTAATTTCTATACCCAACATGGGGCTCAGACTCAGGACCCCAAGATCAAGAGATGCTTGCTCTTCCAACTGAGCCAGCCAGGCACCCCAAGAAAGTGAATGCTTCTAATGATTTTTGCAATACAGAGAGTTTCATATACTTTGTTCTCAATAAAAATTGAAGGAAAATTTAATCACTCCAGTCAGCTGAGGGATTACTAAGTAATTTCTGATAATGGATCAGTATGTGATTTTTTTTTGCTCTCAGAAAGTAGTCTACAAAATGTGTGACATGGTCATTTATATATGTGGACAAGGTTCCTCAGCACTAACATGTATAAAAACAGAAAATAGGGGGTGCCTGAGTGGCTCAGAGGGTTGGGCCTCTGCCTTCGGCTCAGGTCATGTTCTCAGGGTCCTGGGATCAAGGCCCACCTCAGGCTCTCTGCTCAGTAGGGAGCCTGTTTCCTCTGCTCTCTCTGCCTGCTTCTCTGCCTACTTGTGATCTCTCTCTCTGTCAAATGAATAAATAAAATCTTTAAAAAATTGGAATATGATTTAGTATTAACATTTTTTAATTCTATTGTTAAGTGATGTTCATCTCATATGACTCAATAGCAAAAATCCAAATAAAACAATTTAAATGTGGACAGAAGACCTGCATATATTGTTTTCTGAAGAAGATGTACCAATGAGCAATGGGCGTGTGCAAAGATGCTCAACATCATAATCACCAGAGAAATGCAAAACAAAACTCCAGTGAGATATCACTCGCTGTAAGATAGCTATCAAAAAAGACAGAGATAACAAGTATTAGCCAGGATGTGGAGAAAAGGGAACCTCTGTGCACTGCTGGTGGGAATGTTCATTGGTGCAGTCACTGTGGAGAAGTTATGGAGGTTCCTCAGAAAATAGTAGAATTACCATATAATCCAGTAATTTTATTTCTGGGTATATATCTGAAGGAAACAAAATCCCTGTTTCTAGAGCTATCTGCACCATGTTCGTTGCAGCATAATACACAATTGCTAAGACATAGAAACAGCCCATGTCTATGTTAACAGATGAATGGATAAAGAAAATGTGTGCACACACACACCTTGAGGGCATGATGCTAAATGAAATAAAGCAGAGAAAAACAAATACCGTATGATCTTACACGTGAAATGTAAAAAAGCTGAACTCAGAAACACAGAGTAGAGTGGTGGTTGCCAAGGACTGGAAAGTGGAGGGGAAATGGGGAGATGTAGGACAGAGTATAAGTTTCCACTTACAGAATGAATAAATTCTGAGGATCTATCTTATGGCCTGGTGACTATTGTTTACTATTCTGTATATTTGAAAGTTGCTAAGAGAGCAGATCTTAAATGTTGTCAGCCTCAAAAGTAATTGTGTGGGTGCCTGGGTGGCTCAGTGGGTTAAAGCCTCTGCCCTTCTGCTCAGGTCATGATCTCAGGGTCCTGGGATGGAGGCCCACATCAGGCTCTCTGCTCAGTGGGGAGCCTGCTTCCTCCTCTCTCTGCCTGCCTCTCTGCCTACTTGTGATCTCTCTCTCTCTGTCAAATAAATAAATAAAATCTTTTTTAAAAAAGTAATTATGTGAGATGGTGGAGGTGTTCATTAACCTTATTATGGTAATCATTTTGCAACATATGTGTGTGTTAAATAAACCATCATATTGTATATCTTAGAGACAATGTTATAGGTCAATTGAGATATCTCAGTAAAGCTGGAGAAAAAAGTAATGTTCCTTTATAGATAAATGCATTTGTTTTGTTTTATTTTGTTTTAAAGACCTTATTTATTTGACAGAGAGAAACACAGCTAGAGAGGGAACACAAGCAGGGTGAATGAGAGAGGGAGAAGAGCAGGGAGCCAGATGCAGGGCTCGATTCTGGGACTCCGGGATCATGACCTGAGCCGAAGGCAGACGCTTAACGACTGAGCTACCGAGTGCCCTCAGATAAATGCATTTTGTAAAAGAAAGCAGATGGGGCACCTGGGTGGCTCAGTTGGTTAAGCTACTGCCTTCAGCTCTGGTCATGATCCCGGAGACCCGGGATCAAGTCCCACATTGGCCTCCCTGCTCTGGGGCGGGGAGGTGGGGTGGGGGGAGCGGAGCCTGCTTCTCCCTCTGTCACTCCCCCTGCTTGTGTTCCCTCTCTAGCTGTGTTTCTCTCTGTCAAATAAATAAAATATTTTAAAAAAGAAAGAATATCATTCTGCAGAATTAGAAAACTTAGAAGAAATGGATAAATTCTGGAAACATGTAAACTACCCAAACTGAAATAGGAAGAAATAGAAAATTTGAGCAGACCTATAACCAGCAAAGAAATGGAATTGTTACTAAAAAAACTCCCAATAAACAAAACTCCAGTGATGTGGGAAACAAAGGCAAAAGAAAAATTAAATTTCCTTTCTCCTTCAAGCCCACTGACAAGGCTTTCGAAGAGGCAGAGAGACATTCCTCTAGGAATTCACCTGCCTCAATGTTAGTACTTTGTTAAGTGCAAAAGGCAGTCTTAGCCCAGCCCCCAGGATCCTGTAAGTCTACTTTAACATATAAAAATTCCTTTGGGGGGGCACCTGGGTGGAGCAGTTGGTTAAGCATCCAACTCCTGGTCATGATCTCATGATCCTAAGATTGAGCCCCGAGTCGGGCTCCATACTCAGCATAGAGTCTGCCTGAAATTCTCTCTCCCTCTCCCTCTGCCCCTCCTGCTCCTGCTCTCTCTTTTTAAAGATTTTATTTATGGGGTGCCTGGGTGGCTCAGTCATTGGGTGTTTGTCTTTGGCTCAGGTCGTGATCCTAGGGTCCTGGGATCCAGCCCCGCATTGGACTCCCTGCTCAGCAGGAAACCTGCTTCTCCCTCTCCCATTCCCCCTGCTTGTGTTCCCTCTCTCATTGTGTCTCTCTGTCAAACAAATAAATAGAATCTTTTTTTTTTTAAAAGATTCTATTTATTTGACAGAGAGAAACACAGCCAGAGAGGGAACACAAGCAGGGGGAGTGAGAGAGGGAGAAGCAGGCTTCCCGCGGAGCAGGGAGCCCAATGTGGGACTCGATCCCAGGTCTCAATAGGATCATGACCTGAGCCGAAGGCAGTCGCTTAATCAACTGAGCCACCCAGGTGCCCCCAAATAAATAGAATCTTTAAAAAAATTATTTATTTATTAAGGAGAGACAGAGAGGCAAAGGCAGAAGGAGAAGCAGGACCCTGAGCTGAGGGCAGAGGCTTAACTGAGTCACCCAGGAACCCCCCTCTTTTTTTATATATATAATTTTATTTGTCAGAGAGAGAGATAGAAAGTGAGAGCGCATCAGCAGGGAGAGTGGCAGGCAGAGGGAAAAGCAGGGAGCTGAGCAGGGAGCCGGTTGTAGGACTCAATCTCAGGACCTTGGGATCATGACTTGAGCCAAAGGCAGACTCTTAACTGACTGAGCCACCCAGGAGTCCCAAATTCTACCAAACATTTAAAGAACAGTTAATACCTATTATTCTCAAACTATTCCAAAACATAGAAAAAGGAAGAACCTAGTTCTCTGGAGAAAGTGGAATGGAAATGCAAATTCAAGAATATGAAAGAACGAGAAAATTTCCAACATAAGCGAAGAACTTCTTCATGTATTTTTACACCTAGGGCTACTCCCACCCCTACCCCCTTTCTGATAAACACTGTATGTTTTTGCATGAAATTTTAAGGAATTATCCAAGAAATTCATCCACTCTTTCAAGAAACTTGGGTGTCTAATATAGAAGAGAAGGAGAGGTGGCTAGAGGGATGCTTCTATTAAAGGAGATTTTATTTTTGAAGATGGGAAACATAAGCATGTACCTTTGGTATTGTGCCTATATTTAAGAAAAGAGAGGCACAGAGAAAGTTTACCACTAATGAGGAGACTTTGGAACAAAATCCAGGTAACATATCTGTCAGGATAGGCTAAATTACGCCGCAAAGCACCTACTGAATCTCTGTAAGTTTAACATACTTCAAGTTTATTTTTCTCTTTTACTATATGGTCTAGCGAGGGTCTGCAAGGGGTCTGCTCATCTTCACCACTCAGAGACCAGGCCACCAGATGATGGCTTCATCTCCACAGTCAGGGTGTGTGGAAGAAAGGGATACAATGACTTACTCACTAGCTTTTTAAGTTGGTGGAAAGGTAACAAGTATTCGGCATGTATCAAGTGGGTCAGAGAAGGGCCAATCCCACCAGGTGCAGCAAAGAGCTATAAAACTTCAATGAGTAGCTCAATAGGTAGTTCTATTGACTACTATTCGTCATTTCCAGTATTGGAAAGAGCCACAAATTTGTATTAGCTGGTACCTACTTTGGGGCCAGGCAAAATGGGGTGAAATAAAATATGAGATACCATTAGTTCATTTCAACAGATCAGAGCGATGGGGATTCTGGTTACTGCCACTCAATCACTACTGTGTAAACCTAAAGTTCCCTTCGGAGAGGACATGATGCTCTTCCAGAGCCAATGTTTTCCTGCTGTAATGAGCTTGGAACTGTGATAAGTGGAGAGGAAGAAGCGAGGGAGCCCAATCAAGGCCAGGCACACTATCTCAAGAAAACAAGACTCTGTATTTTTGTCTGGATGCCTGTTGGGTAATGTGCTTTCAGCCGGCAGAGAGCAGTAAGGAGACAGCGGCACAGTCCTGCATTGTAAGCGCGGTTTGAAAAGTCTGGAGGTCACTCACGCATTAGAATCATCTGGAGGAGGTTTTTAAGAATCCCGGCCCCGGGCTTCCACCCCAGAGGATGAAATCATATTCCCTGGGAGGGAAGCCCTCAGCAACGGTATTTTTTTTTTTAAGATTTTTATTTATTTGACAGAGAGAAACACAGCCAGAGAGGGAACACAAGCAAGGGGAGTGAGAGAGGGAGAGGCAGGCTTCCCGCCGAGCAGGAAGCCCGAAGTGGGACTCGATCCCCAGTCTCCGGGATCATGACCTGAGCCGAAGGCAGTCGCCCAACCTGCCTTGAGCCCCAGCCACCCAGGCGCCCCAGCAACGGTATTTTTAAAGAGCTATGTGCACCGGCTATTCTCTAATCCTTTACTACTTTTGTTGGAGTGCTGGATGACATCTAGTGGCGCCTTCTCATAGAAAAGCTTTTGAACCGAACTCCCTCTTCCTTCTGCTCCCAAGGGTTGCCGCGGTTGCGTTTTAATGGGTCGGGGTGTGTGTGTGGTGGGGAGGAGGTCATCAAGCTAAAGGGTCTTTGGGACATCAGCGGGCTCCTAGGGTTTGGGGGCGAGCTGATCCTCCGGTGCAGGAAGCGGTGACTCCGGCCAGCTCTGACCTAGGGTGCTCCGCGCCGGGTGAGGAAGGCTCAAAGTCCGCTTGTAGCGGGACAAGAAACAGGAAGAAAGGGTGGGCCGAGGCGCCGAGAGGCAGGCCGAGGGAGGAGCCGGAGGAGACGTCGCGGCGGGCGGGCGGTCCCCGACGAGGCCCTGACTTCCGCGTGCCGGCGTCCGGCGGGGCGGCCTGGTCATCATGGCGGGCCTTGACCCCGGCCTGGTTGTCCCCGTGTGGCTGGCCGAGGACGACCTGGGCTGCATCATCTGTCAAGGGCTGCTCACCAGGCCCGCCACGCTGCCCTGCGGCCACAGCTTCTGCCGCGACTGCCTGAGGCGCCTGTGGGCCGCGGGCAGCACCAGCCCCCCGCGCTCCTGCCCCACCTGCCGGGAGAGCACCACGGAGTTGGTGCACCTGCGGAAGAACACGCTGCTTCAGGAGCTTGTGGACAAGTACAGCCGGGCGAAGCGCGAGCTGGGGGAGGACCCTGGCCTAGGCCCCGCCCCCGGCCCCGCCCCGGGACCCGCGCCTGCGCCCGCGCCTCTGCGCCGCGCCCTACTGCAGCGGGTAGGGAGCCTGAGCGCGCTGCTCTTGCGCCCCTTGGCGCCCCTTGCCTGCCTGCTGTCCCGGCTCTTCTCCTGTGGCCCGGCCTGCCTGCTGTCTTCGCAGGGCTGCTCTCACTCTGAGCACTCCCGCCCTGGGGAGAGTTGGCCTCAGTATGAAGAAAGGGGGGGAAAACCCAGTCTCCTGACATCCCATCAGCCTGACTGCTCTAGCTATTTCTTGGCACATTTCCACTTCTTTCCAGTCTTTCCGCCGTCTCTTTGAACATTCTTATATTGGGGTAAGACAGAGCATAAAATTAGTCATTTCAACCGTTTTTATGTGTACAGTTTAGTGGCCTTAGTTATATTCTCAGTGATGTGCGGCTCTCACCAGTTTCCACAAGGTCATCGCCACGAACAGAGACTGCACCTGTTAAGCATTAACTTCTCACTCCAACTCCACGCAGCCTGTGGTAACCTCCAGTCTGTTTCCTGTCTCCATGATGTGTGTACTCGAGATATTTCATATAAGTGGAATCCTGTATTTGTCCCTTTGTGTCTGGCTCTTTCCACTTACCGTAATGTTTTCGGGGTTCATTCATGTTGTAGCATGCGCCTGAATTTTATTCTGTTTCCTGGCTGAGTACTATTCCATTGTATGGATGTACCACATTTAGTTGATTCACACACTGATGGACATTCGGATTTTTTCCACCTTCTGGTGACAGTGAGTGAGTGAACACTGGTGTGCAAGTAACCAAGTCCTCCGTTGTTTTGGGGAAATCCCTAGGAGTGGACTCATTGAGTGGTATGGGAGTTCTGTGTTCAACGTACTGAGGAACACACTTTCCACAGCAGCTACAACATTTTACATTTCCACCAGCAAAATCACAGTTGCTGATTTTTCCACATCATGGCCAATACTTGTTATTGTTCGTTTTATTTTGATTCCCCCCTCCTACCACTTTTTTTTTTTTTAGGATAGCCTTCCCATTAGGAGTGAAGTGCTTTCTCACTGCTCTTTTGATCTGCATTTCCCTGACAATTGATGATGTTGACTATCTTTTCATGAGCCTATTGCTCATTTTTATATCTTCATTGGAGAAATGTTTATTCAGGTCCTTTGACTATTTTTAAAAATTGGATTGTCTTTTTCTTGTTGAGTTTTTTTTAAAAAAAGATTTTATTTATTTCTTTGAGAGAGACAGAGTCAGAGATTGAGAGAATGAACGGGGGGAGGGGCAGAGAGAGAAGCAGGAGCACTGGGGTATGCGACACCATTCCAGGACCCTGGGATCTTGACCTGAGGTGAGGGCAGCCACTTAACTGACTGAGCCACCCACACACCCTTTCTTTTTGAGTTTTAGGAACTCTTTATAAATTCTGGATGTTAAAGCCTTATCAGATATATGACTTGCAAATATATTCCCCCATCTTATGGGTTGTCTTTTACTTTCTTGATGGTGTCTTTTGATGCATAAAAGTTTTAGGTTCTGCTGATGTCCAATTGATTTATTTCTGATGTTATTGCTCTTGCTTCCGGCATCATATCTAAACCCATTGCCGAATTCTGAGTTCATGGAGATTTACCCCCACATTCTCTCCTAAGAGTTTTATGGCAGTAAGTCTTATAGTTAGGTTGCTGACCCATTTTGGGTTAATGTTTCTATATGGCATGAGGTAAGGGTCCAACTTGACTCTTTTTGCATGTGGAAATTTAGCGGTCCCAGCGCTGTTTGTCGAAGAGACTGTTTTTCTCCATTGAGTGGATTCGGCATCCTTATAAAAAATCAGTTGGCCATAGATGAATGGGTTTATTTCCGGAATCCTAATTCTATTCCATTGGTTTTTTTTTTTTTTTGGTTTGTCCTTAGGTCAGTAACACATTGTTTTGATTACTATAGCTTCATAGTAAATTTTGAAATCAGAAAGTGTGAGTCCATCTGATTGTGTTCTTTTTCAAGATTGTTTTGGCTCTTCAGAGCCCCCACAATTCCATTTGAATTTGAAGATTGGTGGTACCATTCTGGAAAGAAGGCTGTTGGAATTTTGAGAGGGATTGCATTGAATGTGTAAGTCCTCTTGGGTATGACATCTTTAACAATGTTAAGTCTTCTTCCCAAAAATGTGAAATGTCTTTCCATTTATATAGGTCTTTTTAACTTTCTTTTAGTGATGTTCTCTAGGTTCCAAAAATAGAAGTTCTTTCATCTCCTTGGTTAAATTTATTCCTAGACATTTTACTCCTTTAGGTGCTGCTATAAATGGAATTGCTTCCTTAATTTCCTTTTTGGATAGTTCACTGCAGGTCTATAAAAACATGTATCCTTTTGGGTGCGGATCTTGTGCCTTTCAACTTTGGTAAATTCATTTAGTAGCTCTAGTCGCTTTCGTGTGGATTCTTTAGGATTTTATTTATAAAGTCATGTCCTGTGTGAATAGAGCTTATCTTTTCTGATTTGGATGCCTTTCATTTCTTGTCTAATTGATTTGGCTAAAATTTCCAGTACCATGTTGGGTAGCAGAAGTAAAATCAGGCATGCTTGTTTTGTTCCCTGTCTTAGGGGGAAAGCTTTCAGTCTTTCACCATTGAGTATGGTATTAGTTGTGGGTTTTTCATAAATTCTCTTTATTATGTTGAGGAAATTCATTTCTATTCCTGGTTTTCTGAGTATTTTTTTTTAATCATGAAAGGTGTTAGATTTTGTCAAATGACTTTCCTGCACCAATTGAGATGATTGTGTGTGTGTGTTTCCTTCATTTTATTAATATGGTGTATCACATTGGTTGTTTTCTTCTCTTTTCTTTTTTTTAAGATTTTATTTATTTATTTGACAGAGAGAGATCACAAGTAGGCAGAGAGGCAGGCAGAGAGAGAGAGGAGGAAGCAGGTTCCCCGCCGAGCAGAGAGCCCGATGCGGGCCTCGATCCCAGGACCCTGAGATCACGACCTGAGCCTAAGGCAGAGGCTTTAACCCACTGAGCCACCCAGGCGCCCACATTGGTTGTTTTTCTTAAATGAACTACCTTGCATTCCTGGGATTAATTCTACTTGGTCATGGTGTGTTATCGTTTTAATATGCTGTTGGGTTTAGTTTGCTAGTATTTTGTTAAGGATTTCTTTATCAATATTCATAAGGGAATTGGTCTGTAATTTTCTTGTGGTGTGTTTATCTAGCTGTGGCATCAGGGTAATGCTGTCCTCACTGAGGAGTTAGGAAGTGTTCCATCCTCTTCAATGATTTGGAAGAGTTTGAGATGGATTGGTGTTAAGTTAATTCTTCTTGGTAGAAGAATTTGGTAGAATTCCCCAGTGAAGTCATCTGCTTCTGGACTTTTCTTTGTTGGGATTTTTGACTACGGATTCGATCTCTTTGTTATACCTCTGTTGAGATTTTCTATTTTTTTTGAGTCAGTTTAGGTAATTTGTGTTACTAGGAATTTATCCATTTCATGTAAATTATCTAATGTGTTGGTATACAAAGTTCATGATAATCTCTTAAATATCATTCTGTAAAGTAAGTAGTAATGTCTCCACTCTTTCTTATTTTAGTTATTCATGTCTCTTCTCTTTTTCCCCCACTTTTTCTTCTTCTCCTTCTTTCTATAAAGATTTTATGTATTTATTTGACAGAGAGAGAGATCACAAGTAGGCAGAGAGGTAAGCAGAGAGAGAAGGGGAAGCACGCTCCCTGCTGAGCAGAAAGCCCGACATGGGACTTTATCCCAAGACCCTGAGATCATGACCTGAACCAAATGCAGACACTTAGGTGACTGAGCCACCTAGGCGCCCCTCTTCTTCTTTTTCTTATTTAATATATAAGATATAATTTGTTTCAGGGGTACAGGTCTGATTCATCAGTCTTACACAACACCCAGCGCCTACCACAACACATACCCTCCCCGGTGTCCATCACCCACCCACCCCTTCCCCCAGCAACCCTCAATTTGTTTCATAAGGTTAAGGGTCTCTTATGATTTGTCTCCCTCTCTGGTTTTGTCCCATTTCATTTTTTCCTCTCTTCCCCCACAATCCTCTGCCTTATTTCTTAAATTGCACATATCAGTGAGATTATATGGTAATTGTCTTTCTCTGATTGACTTATTTCACTTAGCATAATACCCTCTAGTTTGACTTATTTCACTTAGCATAATACCCTCTAGATTGACTTATTTCACTTAGCATAATACCCTCTAGTTCCATCCATGTCATTGCAAATGGCAAGATTTCATTTTTGATGGCTGCATAATATCCCTGTGTGTGTGTGTGCGTGTGCGTGTGTGCGCCATATCTTCTTTATCCATTCATCTGTTTACAGACATCTGGGCTCTTTCCATAGTTTGGCTATTGTGGGCATCGCTATATTTGTGTCTTTGGGGTAAATACCCAGTAGTGGAATTGCTGGGTCATAGAGTAGCTCTGTTTTCAACTTTTTGAGGAACTTCCATACTGTTTTCCTGAGTAGCTGCACCAGCTTGCATTCCCATCCTCTCTCTTTTTCTTTATCAGTCTAGCTAAGGATTCTTCAGTTTGTTGATTTCTTCAAAGAACCAACTTTTGTTTCATTGATTCTCTCTATTGTTTTTACATTCTCCATTTTATTTATCTCAATTATTTCTATTATTTCCTTCCTTCTGTTAGCCTTGGGTGTGGCTTGCCCTTTTTCCCCTAGTTCCTCAAGGTATAAATTTAGATAATTGATTTGAGATCTTCTTTTTTTTAAAGATCTTATTTATTTATTTGACAGAGAGAGAGATCGCAAGTAGGCAGAGAGAGAGGAGGAAGCAGGCTCCCTGCTGAGCAGAGAGCCTGATGCGGGTCTCAATCCCAGGACCCTGAGATCATGACCTGAGCTGAAGGCAGAGGCTTTAACCCACTGAGCCACCCAGGCACCTTTTTTTTTTTTTTTTTAAGATAGATAGATAGTTTGATTTATCAGAGACAGAGAGGGTACAAGCAGGGGTAGTGGCAGGCAGAGGGAGAAACAGGCTTCCCATTAAGCAGGGAGCTGGATGTGGGACTCAATCCCAGGACCCTGTGATCATGACCTGAGCTGAAGGTAGTTGCTTAACTGGCTGAACCACCTAGGCACTCCCCCGTCTATTAGTTTTAAACAGAGTTGAGGTCACATTGTATAACCAGGTTTATCTTCTTTTTTTGCTTTAATTAATTGAGTTTATTTTTTAGAGTTCTAAGTTTATAGAAGACTGAGTAGATAGTATGAAAAGCCCCCATCTGCCCACACAGTTTGCTATTATTAACATCTTGCATTAGTGTGATACATTTGTTGCAAGTGATGAATCAATATTAATACATTATTCACTAAAATCTGTAGTTGAGCTTTGTGCTATGGCAATATCGTAGCCAATGAGGTTTATTCAAGGCGTGATTACTGCCAACTGAAACTAAAATTCACAGTTGATATTAGGGTTTGCTCTGTGTTGTACAGTTTTATAGGTTTTGACAAATGCATGATATCTTGTAGCTACAATTACGCTGTCGTACAGTTTTAAACTGCCCTGAAAATCCCCTGTGCTCCACCTCTTTGTCCCTTCACCCCAACCCTGGAAACTGCTGATCTTTTTAACTGTCTCTTTAGTTTTGTTTTTTCCAGGATGTCAAATAGAATAATGCAATTTATGGCCTTTCTGGTTTGGCTTCTTTTACTAAGCAAAATGATGGTTTGTGGCTTGATAGCTCATTTCTTTTTATTCCTGAATAATATTCCATTACATAAATGTACCACAATCTATCCATTTACCTTCCCATAGAACATATTGGTTGCTTCCATTTTTTTATGGTTATGATTAAAATTATTTTCTTTTTTATTATAAATATAGCATTATCCCTCGGGTCTTTAAAACTCTTTGCTAATGTTGCTTATGGTGACTAAATATACTTCCATTGGCTGTTAAGTAAAAATGATTGTTTTTGGATGGTAAGATATTGTATGATTTAAAACAGTCCCTCTTTCTCATGCTTTGCATTTTGTTTTTTAGATTTTTTTTTAATTTTTTTTATTTATTTGACAGAGAGAAACACAGTCAGAGAGGGAACACAAGCAGGGGGAGTGAGAGAGGGAGAAGCAGGCTTCCCGCCGAGCAGAGAGCCCGATGCGGGACTCGATCCCGGGTCTCCGGGATCATGACCTGAGCCGAAGGCAGTCGTCCAACCAACTGAGCCACCCAGGCGCTCCTGCATTTTGTTTTTTAGAGTTTATTTATTTATTTGAGAGAGAGAGAGAATGATCAGGGGAAGGAACAGAGGGAGAGGGATAAGCAGTTTCCCCCACCAGTCAGCAGGGAGTCTGAAGCAGGGCTCGGATCCCAGAACCCTGACATCATGACCTGAGCTGAAATCAGATGCTTAACTGACTGAGCCACTCAGGTGCCCCCCATGCTTCACATTTTCTAAATTCACTGCCATGAGTGTGCCTTTCTTTTATGAATAGAAAAAAAATGTACTTATTTTTTAAAGTTTTTAATTTGCTCCATTGCCAGGATAAGGGCTCCTCTCTTCAGTTCCAGCCACCTGAATATTTAGGAATGGGGCCTGGAAATTTAAGAGCAAACAATGTTACCAGTGGTCAGCTATCTCCCTGAATATGGCTTCCAGAACACATGCTGTTTTGAGGGACATTGGGCTTCTTAGAGATACAGAAGGTTCTGAGTCAATCCCAGTTTGGGGGGTTCTAGCCTTATTTATTTATTTATTTTTAAAGATTTTATTTATTTATTTGACACAGAGAGAGAGAACACAAGAAGGGAGAACGAGGGGTGCCAGAGTGGCTCAGTTGGTTAAGTGACTGCTTCGGCTAAGGTCATGATCCTGGAGACCCAGGATCGAGTCCCACATCAGGCTCCCTGCTCGGCGGGAGGCCTGCTTCTCCCTCTCTCAGTCCCTCTACTTGTGTTCCCTCTCTTGCTGTGTTTCTCTCTGTCAAATAAAGAAAATCTAAAAAAAAAGAGTATATTTTGGGCTGCCTGGGTGGCTCAGTTGGTTGGGCGACTGCCTTTGGCTCAGGTCATGATCCTGGAGACCCAGGATCGAGTCCCACATCGGGCTCCCTGCTCGGCGGGAAGCCTGCTTCTCCCTCTCTCACTCCCCCTGCTTGTGTTCCCTCTCTGGCTGTGTTTCTCTCTGTCAAATAAATAAAATCTTTAAAAAAAAAAAAAAAAAAAAAAGAAGGGAGAACGGCAGTAGAGGGAGAGGGAGAAGCAGGCCCCCTGCTGAGCAAGGAGCCCCACTCGTGGCTTGATCCTAGGACCCTGGGACCATGACCTGAGCCAAAGGCAGATGCTTAACCAACTGAGCCACCCAGGCACCCCTCCAGCATGATTTAGAAAATGTAAAATGTCAAAACAAAGTTAGGAAAACTGTGGTTTATTGGCAGCTGGATGATGGACATGTTATTCTGTGACTCTGGAAAGCACCCCTCTTGGAGGTAATGCAGTGTTCACCGTTGAACCTGCTTGCCTCTGATGAGGGCCACCAGGTCTGGAAGTTGCTGCCAGAACGTTGGCTGCAGAACTTCAACTCCCAGCCAGGTAGTGGAGCAGATCAAGGTCTTCAGGTGGGGTTATTTAGCTCTGTAGTCTGAGCGTCCCTGTAGCTGGGCAGGATGTCCGGGCCTGGCTGGCTCAGTTGGAAGACTGTGGGACTCCTGATGCTGCACCCACCCTGCCAGGCTCTCAGCAACTCCGCTCTGACTGCTTTTCGGAATGAGGCGCATGTCCCTTTAGGCTTCACTCTCACCCCCTACCCACCCCCCATCCTGGACATGGGATCTGGTGCCCTGTTCTGTCCACTGGATAACCAGCAGGCATGCAAAAGGTCTGGGGCATCTACCTCCTTGTCCTCTGGACATTTTTGTCATTCTCTTGCCTGCTTCCTTTATGCGGTATTTACAGCTTCCTCTGTCTGGAGCTGGGTCCTGGGTCCAGCTTTGGCTTCTGCTTTGTTCTTTTAAAGGCAGCGGCACAGAAGAGCATCACAGAAGTTGGGCGTGAGCTGGCAGAGCTGGTGGAACAGCTTGTAGACATTGTTAGGAGTCTTCAGAGTCAGAGGCATCTTCCCGAATCTGGACCAGAAAATGAAAGGAGCACCTCGAGCATGAGCATGGTAGGCTCAGCCTGGAGGGGAAAGCCTGTGCCGGGGACGGGGCTAGGGACAGCTTCCAGTTGGAGCCACGGGAATATGTTGGGAGTTGAAGGATGCAACAAGTCTTCATCTTTTATCATTTTCTTACTGTCACACATGGATAACCGGAAGTGTGCGATGGTTGAGGTGAGGTAGGGGGGCTTCAGGTGGACTAGGTTCCATCCTTAGCTCTGCACCTAACCAGCTCTGAGATTCCCCAGGGACATCTGTACAAATCCTGCAGACAGTTAGTCCCCATCTTCATTGACCTTTCAGCAGCCTGGACCACACCTTCATTCCTGAAGCTTTCTTTTTCTTTAGCTTCTGGGACAAGAGTCTTCTGACCTTCCCCTCTTTCTCTCTCGCTCCTCATCTGTCTTGTAGGCTCACTGTCTTTTCATCTCCTCAGCAGCGAACTGCCCAAATCCCTCAAGGCTGAGGGGTGTATCCCTTTCTCTTCCCCACTGAATGGTTTTCCCCACACCATGACTTTAATTACTACCCTATGGGCAAACACAGCTCCAGCCGGACCCTTCTCTGAGCTGTGGTCTCCTATCTTTTCTCACCTTTTCCTCTTGCTTCCTTAAAGGTACATCCCACTTAAAATGTCCCAAACTCTTTCTTCTCTGGGAGTTCCCATCCCAGTGACTGGCTGTGATCCTTCTAAGGGCACAAACTGGTAATCATGTCACCCCCTCCCTCACCAGCCTGAACATTCCCAGAACCTATTTTCTACTCTTGAGCTCCTTGGAGATGTCTCCGATCCAAGCCTTTGACCATTTCTTTCTTTCTTTCTTTCTTTCTTTCTTTCTTTCTTTCTTTCTTTCTTTCTTTCTTTCTTTTTTTTAGAGATTTTATTTATTTATTTGAGAGAGAGTGAGTGAGTGAGAGAACACAAGCCAGGGGTGGGAGGACCAAAGGGAGGGGGAGAAACAGGCTTCCCCACTAAGCAGGGACCCTGATGCAGGGCTGTATCCCAGAAGCCTGAGATCATGACCTGAGCCAAAGGCAGCTGCTTAACCAACCGAGCCACCCAGGCATCCCAACCCTCTGGTCATTTCTTGCCTAGATTGCTGCAGTAATTAATTGCCCACTGTATTCCGGCTAGTCTGCTTTCCTTGTGGTTGCCACAGTGACCCTCTCAAACACAAATCTGATTTACAAGAACTGCAGTGACATATGTTTGTGTGGGATTAAGACCCCAACCCTGGCTGTCCTCACAGAACCAGCAGGGTCCTGCAGGACTCCTTCCCTCTCCGCCCCCCATGCCCCCTTCAAGCCGCAGCCACTCTGGCCCCTATCCGTCCCTCTAGGGTGTCACACTTCTTCCCACCACAGGGTGCACTCCAAGGAATGTTCTTCTTTTGCCCTGTCATCTAGATAACGCCTGCTCATCCTTCAGACCCCAGCTAGATCATCACTTTCCTGGAGAAACCTTCACTGATTTCCACGAACAAGTCCCCCCATTAGAGGCTCTTACGATTCCATTTGTAGGATTTACCACAAGTTGCAACTTGACAGTGATGGATGCCATCATTTATTCCTGTCTGTTTTCCCTCTCCCCTGCCTTGGACTCTAAGCTTCATTAGCGTGGAGACCTTGAAGATTTTTGTTTTTTTGTTCCCTCTTGTATCTGCCCCCCAGGCCTCACAAGGTGTTTGCCACAAAGCAAGTGCTCAACAAATACTCAGAGGTCTTCAAGGGCTGCAAAGCGATGGGGGTAGGAAAGCATGAGAGTCTGACTTTCACTCTTGATGTTGCTTTGGTTTGATGTGAAGACTAAAAAAGCTCTGGTCTAGATAAGTGCTCAAGTGGTGGGAAAGTGCAGGATGATAAAATTCACTGTGGCCGTGTAGTTCACCTCTGTGAGCTCTAACTTCTTTTGTAAAAGGGGGATAACCAACTTACCTTGGAAGGTGGTTATACAAATTAGAAGTAAGCCCCAGGAATACTCTTTCTGTGGTGCCTGCTACTTTACACTTGGTAAGAAGAGTGGAAAATGGAGTATGCAAAGTTGGGAAGGAACGTCAGGGGGCAAAGGTGGCAAGGTGGGAGTGGATGAGGGGCTGTGTTGGGGAGTAACAGGACTGGAGATTAAAAAAAGTCAGGGAACGTGTTTTGGTGGCCCCAGATTGCAGGGAGAGCCTGGATGCCTGGCCACATGTCTATATTTACACTGGCTCTTTTTTTTTTTAATAAAGATTTTTATTTATTTAACAGAGAGAGATCACAAGTAGGCAGAGAGGCAGGCAGAGAGAGCAGAGGAAACAGGCTCCCTGCTGAGCAGAGGGTCTGATGCGGGCCTCGATCCCAGGACCCTGAGATCATGACCTGAGCCGAAGGCAGAGGCTTTAACCACTGAGCCACCCAGGCACCCTACACTGGCTCTTGAGAGGAGCGATGATAGAATGATAACCTTCCAAGCAAGTTTATTTTGGCCTCTGTAGCTGATCTCAGTGACTATCTATATTATTTATTATGTAAAACCCCTAGAGGATGAGCTTACAAATTTTACTACTTTTTTGAGTATTACCTAAGAAATTCACATTTATTGTAGACAATACTAGAAAATGCATAGAGTTTAGAGAAAGCAAAGGAGCATCATCCATAACCCCACCACCCAGAAATAACAACCCTTTAATATTTTTCCTGTATGATGTGTTCTTTCAAATTGCTTTCAAGGCATATAGTTTGAGGACCTAATTATGTTTTTAAAAATCTGTGAGGAGGCAAGTAGGAAATTATAGATGGCAGAATTAGAATATACTATTTGTTGGACACCTTAGGAGACTTAAATTATTTAATTTGTTTGTAATGATCCATCAATAGTCTTCTTCTGGTGGGGTGGACCTTTCCTAGGCTTCTTCAAAACAAGTGACTTCCAACACACCCAAGAGAAATACAAGAGACATTCTGCATGACCTAGAAGAAATCCAGAAAAAATTACAGGAAAACTTCACATGGAAAGAGGCCCTTGAAGAACAGATGCAGGGTGAGTTGATTTTATTGGATGAAAGAGGATTGGGGCACCTGGATATCTCAGTTGGTAAAGCAACTGACTGTCTTCAGCTCAGGTCATGATCCTAGTGTCCTAGGATCGAGTAAAGCATCAGGCTCCCTGTTCAGCAAGGGGTCTGCTTCTCACTCTGACCCTCCCCATTCTCACACTTTCTTCCTCTTTCTCTCATTCTCTCAAATAAATAAAAATAAAATCAAAAAAAAAAAAAAAAAAAAAAAAAAAAAAAAAAAAAAAAAAAAGAGGATTCAATATGGAAGTTGGGGGATATGAACAAAACAATGACCAATGACTTTGTTTTTTTGGGATAGGATCCCAGAGCCCAGCTGGGTTTTCCCTGTGTTGTTGTAAATGAGGAAGGGGTGAGCACAGGTATTTTTTGTGGTTGGATATGATCACGACGTTCAGATACCTTGTATTTGCCTTTTATTTCTTTATTTGTTTTTTTGATGCCACTTTTTCCCCTTCCCGATTTTCTGAAACCCTTAGTGGGACCCCAAGAAGCTCCCCATTCCTCTTCATGTCCGCTGCCTGACCAGAGCCACCCAGCCCCCAAGAGGGCCTCCCGGTTTGCTCAGTGTAAGTATGTGGGCTGCTGACGCTGGGGTTTGGCCTTCCTTGGCTCACAAGGGGATCTGATTACAACGACAAAGGGGATTGAAGACTCCCAAATTCCAGGCGATGCTGAGTGGGGTTCAGAGACAGCTTCCTGAAAGAGGCCTAACAGGGAAGTAAAAATTAGGATGGAAAAGGGGTCTTGTGATTAGAACAATACAAGGGATGTGTACAGAAAACTGCAAGTTGATGTGCCAGTTTTAATGTCAGTATGAGTAAAACTTTATCACACCCAAAGCTGCCTTTTTGAGGGGCACCTAGGGTGACTCAGTTGGCTCAGCAGCTGCTTTTGACTCAGGTCATGATCCCAGTGTCCTGGGATGGAGTCCCCGTGCTTCAGGGTCCCTGCTCAGCAGGGAGTCTGCCTCCCTTGCTCACTCTCCCCTCTGCTCTGCTCTGGCTCTCTCTCTTTTTTTTTTTTATTGTTACTTAAATTTTTTTTTCCAGTGTTCCAAGATTCATTCCCCATTCCCCACACCCAGTGCTCTATGCAATAGGTGCCCTCAGTACCCACCACCAGGCTCTCCCATCCCCCCACCCCCTTCCTCCAAGTCCCTCAGTTTGTTTCTGTGTCCAAAGTCTCTGTTGTTTCATTTTTCTCCCTGCTCTGTCTCTCTCTTAAATAAATAAATAAAATCTTAAAAACCAAAAACCCCAAAAAGCCCAAAGCTGCTTTTTGGTATTAGAGGGAGCCAGTCATCTATCCTTGCTCTTTTCCTCAGGGGCCATCAGTCCGACCTTTGACCTTCGCAACCACTCCTGCAGCCTGGAGGTGTCCGAGGATGGCCGGGCGGTGACCGTTTCTCACTGCCCACAGACCCATCTCTGGAGTCCTGAGAGGTTTGTGACATGCCAGGCCTTATGTTCCCAGGCCTTTTCTTCTGGGCAGCAGTACTGGGAAGTGGACACTCGGCGTTGTAGTCACTGGGCAGTTGGGGTGGCTTCCTGGGGGATGGAGCGTACCCAGATCCTGGGAAGGACCAGGGACTCTTGCTGTGTGGAGTGGAAGGGGACTAGCCAGCTCTCTGCATGGCACATGGTCAAGGAGACTGTCCTCAACTCAGACAGACCTGCGGTGGTGGGCATCTGGCTGGACCTGGAGGAGGGGACACTTGCCTTCTATTCAGTGGCTAATCAGGAGACACTTCTGTATGAGTGCCCGGTCTCGGCCTCCTCTCCTCTGCACCCTGCCTTTTGGCTCTACGGCTTAAATCCTGGAAACTCTCTGACTATAAGGCCAGTAAATGTGTAAAGATTCCCGGGGTATCAGAACCTGGTGGTTTCCTGGCCTCTCCCTCTGCTTTCAAACCAGCTCCTGGACAACAGTCCCATTTCCCGAGTTAATGGGTGCGCCGGAAAGGGCTAACTGCAGGATTGGGGTGGGCAGAGTGCATGTTCCCAAGGGGTATCCTGCCTCATTAGAGTGTTTTTGTTTCCTGGTGGGCCTTGGAGTGGGAGGTATCAGCTTGACCTCTGGAGGGGCTAGAGACTAAGATCTCCCTCTGTGCCCGACCCCCAGGAAAAGCTCTGGGCACCAAGGCTTGGGGGAGCTTCCCTGGTTGGCAGTCTCTTTGTACACTGTCTCTCATTGTTGCTAGGAGAATTCACATTGTCCTTGTGACTCCATGGGGAAGGAGAGTTGGTGTCTCTTGGCCTGTGTTCCATGTGCCTTTTTCTCCTGCTGATTTTAATCTATATCCTTTCACTGGAATAAATTGTAACCAAGATTACAATGGCTTTGTTGAGTTCTCTAGGTCCTTCTAGCGAATTGCTGAACCTGGGAGTGGTTTTAGGGACCGCCCCCCCCTCCCCCCATGGTTGCAGGTTCTCCATTGCTGTGGGATACTACTACCATGATGCGGTGGTTTCACATAGCGCCTGGTTAGTAACTCAGTTCCGGTGCACCAGGCACAGTTCGACGACCAGCCTCACCAGCTGCAGTCAAGGGCTGACCCGGGGCCGTGCTGACATCTGGAGCTCAAGCCGGGAAGGATCTCCTTCCAAACTCACGTGCTTGTTGGCAGCATTCGGTGTTACGTGGGTTGCCAGACAGAGGGCCCCACTTTCTTGCTAACTGTTGGCTGCAGGCCACCCTCGGTTCCTTACCCCATGGGCCTCTGGAACGTAGCAGCTTACTTCCTCAGAGCCAATGAGGAAGAGGCGGTCTCCTAGCCCAATGGACATTAGATCTTGTATAATGTAATCACACAAACATACATACATCCTGTGGCCTTTGCCTTATTCTATTGGTTGGAAACATGCCACAGGTCCTGCTCATGCCCACTCACCAGGGAGGCATTAGGGAAGGGCAGGAATACCAGAGGTGGGGGGGCATGGGGATCCCCCTTACAGTCTGGCCAGCACTGGGTGTCATTTCATACTGGATTCCCCTTGTTTTTTGTTTTGTTTTGTTTTAAGATTTTATTTATTTGACAGAGAAAAACACAGCTAGAGAGGGAATACAAGCAGGGGGAATGAGAGAAGGAGAAGCAGGCTTCCCACTGAGCTGGGAGCCTGATGCGGGGCTCAATCCCTGGACTCCAGGATCATGACCTCAGCCGAAGGTAGACGTTTAAAGACTGAGCCACCTAGACACCCCATCAATTTCCCGTTTTTAAAAACTGTTTTATTACATAACAAAACTGATACAGAAAACTCCATAAAACACATGTGAAATATAATAAATTATTAGAAACACCCTTATTAACTACTCTTAGGTCAAGAAATAAAACCTTCCTAGCACCCCACAGAAGCTCCTTCATGTGCCTTGCTTGTCTCAATCACATGACCATGCTTTTACCTGGAAGGAATCTGGCTTTCACAAGTCATCATTTCCTTGAATCTCTTTAGAGTCTTAGCACTCAAATATGCACCCTAACCACACCTCTTTTTTTCTTTTTAAATATTTATTTATTTGACAGACAGAAATACAGCAAGAGGGGGAACACAAGCAGGGGGAGTGAAAGAGGGAGAAGCGGGCTTCCCACTGAGCAGGGAGCCCGATGTGGGACTCGATCCTGGGACTCCAGGATCATGACCTCAGCTGAAAGCAGACGCTTAACAACTGAGCCACCCACGCAAGGCAACAGGTCTTAACCATGTAAAAGGAAAAAAAAAGGATGTTTTTTCCTTAACTGCGTTGTTGAGATATAATTTACATAATATAAAATTCACCTATGTAAAGTGTACAGAGAGAGTGATCACAAATAGGCAGAGAGGCAGGCAGAGAAAGAGAGGGAAGCAGGCTCCCCACTGAGCAGAGTCCGATGTGGAACTCGATCCCAGGACCCTGAGATCATGACCTGAGCCGAACGCAGAAGCTTAACCCTCTGAGCCCCCAGACGCCCCTAACCTATGTAAAGTGTACAGATCAGGGGATGCCTGGGTAGCTTAGTTGGTTGAGCAATCAACTCTTAATTTTGGTTCAGGTCATGATCCCAGGATCAGGATAGAGCCCCACATGGGGCTCCTCCCTTGGCAGGAAGCCTGCTTAAAGACTCTTTCACTGCCCCCTCCCCATACTTCCCTTCTCCTTCTCTGTCATATAAACAAATAAAGCTTTAAAAATAAAAATATACATAAAGTGTACAGTTTGGCGCACCTGGCTGACTGACTCAGTAGAGTGTGCAACTCTTGATCTTGGGGTCATGTGTTCAAGCCCCATGGTGGATATAGAGATTATCTAAATAAACTTAAAAACATGGGGTGCCTGAGTGGCTCAGTTGGTTAAGCATCTGCCTTCGGCTCGGATCATGATCCCGGAGTCCTAGGATCAAGCCCTGTTTGGGGTCCCTGGTTAGTGGGGAGCCTGCTTCTCCTCCCACTCGCTCTAGTTG
Organism: Spilogale gracilis; assembly: GCA_004023965.1. Classification (NCBI taxonomy): domain Eukaryota; kingdom Metazoa; phylum Chordata; class Mammalia; order Carnivora; family Mephitidae; genus Spilogale; species Spilogale gracilis. Next base: position 106,827 of record PITA01001933.1, on the reverse strand, counting down.
TATTCCCTCTCCACTGTCTCTCTGTCAAATAAATAAATAAAATCTTAAAAAAGAAAGAAAGAAACAGAAAGAAAGAAAGAAAGTGTGGAGGCCCAGACAGGGTTAGTGGTTTGTCTAGGACTGGTCAGTTGGCAGAGCAGGGACTGGGCCCAGTTTCCCCCTCTTGAGTCTCTAATCTTAATACCCTCTGATAAGATCCTGTGCTGAGCCAGGACCTGGCTGGCCTTCCACTCTGATGGGACACAGCTAGCCCCAGAGCCACGAGATACTGGTTTTTGTTTGTTTGTTTTTTTCTGGTTGTTGTTGCTGGCATTTCTGTTATTATAGTGGCTTTGGGTTATCTGAGGAAGGACAAGACCTCTCTCTTTGGGCCTGTTGACCGTTAAAGGGCTCTGTGTTCTCACTTTCTGCATCATAAAGCTTTTATTTTCTCACCCAGTCACCTTGATATCTGCCCTTTAAAAGTGCTAGGACTGATGGGCGCCTGGGTGGCTCTGTTGTTGGGTGTCTGCCTTTGGCTCGGGTTGTGATCCCAGAGTCCTGGGATCGAGCCCCGAGTCAGGCTCCCTGTTTTGCTCCCCAGCTCCCCTGTGCTTGTGTTCCCTCTCTTGTTATCTCTGTCAGAAATAAATAAAATCTTAAAAAATAAATAAGTAAAATTAAAGTACTATGATTGAGAATTCAGAGGCCAGGTCTTTAGCATCTTGAGGTGCTGTGGTTAAATACCATCCAATCTGGTGGTTCAGATAATGGGGCCTTTGTGAGCATGGAGTTGGTTGCCTCAGCACATGATTTCCCCAACCTAGAGCAGAAGCGTAAGAATCAGAAAGGTGGAGAATGAAGGTTAGCACTCTGCTTCTTTGCTCTAGTCTTGAGTTTTCAGTCAGCAATCAGCCTTCCAGGACACTGTGAAAAGTGGTACCCTTCCTCAAACAAAAGAAAACAAAAATCTTCCAGAATAGAAATAACGGAGCTGAAATGCCAGTGGGTGATGGACCTCTCACTTGAATGCGCGCCATGTGGGGGAAGGAGTCATCCACACAGCGAGCAAGCTGGAAAGACTTCCCATGGGGACAGAAAGGCTCATGGGGAGAGCACTGAGGACTGCTGGGTCAGCTTCTCACCTTCTCTGCTGATGTTTCTCTCAAAAACTTGTTTTCTTGTAGGCTTGTCTCTGTGAAGTACTTTTTTTCTGGGGGTCAGGGAGAAGGGAGTGATGTCAGTGGCAATGGCCACCTCTGTCTCTCTCTCCCTCTCTCTTCCCCTCTGCTTCACACACACTGTTTACCCGCTGGGGAGGAGGCACCTACTGGAAGTGATTGTTCCCATTATTGGGGTCCAGGGCTTCCGGTTCCTAGAATAACCCCCTACCAACCAGGAAGGAAGCCACCCCTTCTTAGGCTCCCAGGAACATCTCATACAATTATATCTATCTGTCCCTTACTTTTCCTCCCTCCAATACATTTTTTTCATGCAAAATTTAATCTGAAGACTTTATTTCCCAGCTGATTGCAGAAACAAGCTGCAAAATGCAATGATGTGCTCTTTGGAAATACCTCAGACCCTTTTGCTGTGGTTAAAGGAAAGATCTGTTCCCTAGGGCACTTGGGGCTTTTGACAAGAAAGACTTTTCCTCCCTATATGCTCAGCTCCATCATTCTCCACTCCTGCCTGAGCCCTCAACCCTAAACCCAAATTCATCCTCATTCCTAATTGCTCAAAACCCTAATCATGGCAAGGGACACCTGCCTGGTTCTGTCAGTGGAGCCTGTGACTCTCAATTTTGGGCGTGTTCGAGCTCTGCATTGGATAAACAGATTACTTCAAAATAAAATATATGTATTTTTAAGATTTTTTTTTTTAAGATTTAATTTATTTATACAGAGAGAGAGATCACAGGCAGGCAGAGAGGCAGGCAGAGAGAGAGGAGGAAGCAGGCTCTCCGCCGAGCAGAGAGCCCGATGCAGGCCTCGATCTGTTAAAGTTTGATATCAACCGCCTCCCCAAAGAGAAACCGAGGACACTCAGGATAATGCAAACCACACAGCGAGGTTTATTTCTAGCTAGCTAGGGTCCAAGCATCTGCCCAGTGCAGCGGGTTTCAGCAAGGACCCCAAATGCAAGGGTCTAGGGGTTTATATGCGTTTCAAACAGCATGAGTCACACAGTAAATTTTCTCGGTTGGGTGAGATGACACTTTAGCCCCCTCCCCAGTTCCTGAATTGCCCACACATTTCAGGAACTGGGGCAAGGAAGCAAGATGCACAAATGGTTCATTGACTTATCTGCCCTCATTTGGTAAACACGGGCCTTGTAAAGGCATCAATCACCAGGGGGTCTTAGATATGTAGAGGCCTAAATCACCAGGGAGTTTTAGAGCCTGTTATGCTGGCCTTGAGGCTAAGCAGGCCCTAACAGATCCCAGGACCCTGAGATCATGACCCAAGCGGAAGGCAGAGGCTTTAACCCACTGAGCCACCCAGGTGCCCCAAAATAAAATACTTTTTTTAAAACCCCCAAATCTTAGTCACTACAGGATTTTGTGTCCTTCCAGAGGAGTGCAGTCTTCTTTAATTATAATTAGGGTTATGTCAAAGATTTGTTCTGATTTGGCCATAAGCTTTCTCAGGACACTGTTTCCCAAGCTTCAGTCTTTTATGTGCCATGATTCTTGTCACACTTGCCTATCTCCTGCACGATTTTTTATTTAATATTTTTTCCTAAGCCAACTCACTAACGCCCCTCAGGTACATTCATTTCAAAAGGAAACAAAAAAAAAAAAGTATGTAGGTGGGAATCACAATCCTGTGACTTAAATAAAGGGGTAACCCTAAATAGATGTTTCATAGAAAAAAAAAACAGTATGAGTGGCTTGGTTCTGTCGTATAAGGCTCTGAATCCAAGGCTTGTTCTGGAACTGGCTTGCAGGTGTTCTGCGTTCTCTCTCTCTCTCTCTCTCTCAGGGATTCTCAGATGTTACAGATTTACTGAGGCTTTCGCCTTGACTTAATTAGGATAGAGACAGAAAAGGGAAAAACATTCTGGCTACAGAGGTCACCATTTCAAATATCCCTGCCACATTTACAATTACTTGGTTCCATGACTTAGGGTAACATGGGCCTAAGAGATTGGGCTGGTGCCCTATGGAAGACTGCCTTCCCTCCCTGCTCAGGGAAGTCTTTTCACCTTTATTTTTCAAAATTAACATGCCCTGGGGAGAAAGCCTTGTGCCTTTGGTCAAGACAGTGTCTTGGAGAGACCACAGGATCTTTTCCTCACCATCTTCTGTATAGTACCAGGTTCTGACCTTGGATTCCACTTTCTCAAATCATCCCAGCCCAGGCCCCTCTGCTTCCCTCCGCATCTACTCTGTTCAGACTCTAATCAGTTCTCTGACAGATTATTTTAATTTGAGCCCCTCTGTCTCTAGTCAGAACCCTCTTCCCATCTGTTCCCATTCTGCTAATGTGAGCTTCCCTGAACACAAATCAGGGGTCACTCCTCCACTTCAAACTCCCCAGGGCTCCGCTGTGCCTCCAGCAGAAAGTTCCACTTCCTACTTCTCTTTCCTACCTGTAGCTCCATTTCCTGTCATCCTCACCCCAGCCACCTTGCTTTGTGTCACACGGGCGGGCGTACTTTGGTGCATCCAGTCTACTTCTCCTGTAGTGTCCTCCTCCCTGTTGTCCAGAGGGAGATCTCTGTTGAAAATGGTGCATAACACGTTTAGATCGATCAAAGCAGACCCACTAATACTAGGAGTTATCAGGAAGGCCCCTCGGGCTAAGCTCTCTGGGGCTATTTGCATTTTTCTGGGTTAAAGCACAGTGTTGCCTGGGGGTCACCTGTTAACACAGCCCTGTAGGAAGAGCAGACTGCCGGAGTCATGCAACAGAGTCACGCGGTCTGCTGGATTGGGCTAGGGGCGGTAAAGATTAGATTATGAGATGCCACTGTTTGTGGAAGGTTTTTGAAAGGTTTGGGTACATAGAGGATGATTCAGAGGATTCTGGTGATAAGATGGGTGCCTAAAGACAAGCGTTCTGTTCATACCAACCCGGTGTTGCTTGTTACTGTGCTCAGAGCCCACCCACGGTGGAGACAGTAAATACATGCTCAATGACTTAATAAACACAATATCCTACATTAGTGTCCCAAAGCATTTCTATTCTTCTAAATGTTTCTTTAAAAAAATTTTTTTTAGATTTTATTTATTTGAAAGGGAGTGAGACAGAGAGAATGGGTAGGGGGAAGGGACAGGGAGCAGGGAGCATGAGAAGGGAATTGATCCCAGGTCTCCTGGGATCATGACCTGAGCCTAAGGCAGATGCTAAACCCACTGAGCCATCCAGGCATCCCGTCTTCTAAATATTTCTATCAATTTTATTTAAACAATAAAATTATTAAATTAACTTTGACATTTTATAAAAGATGGTTGTACTAAAAATTAATTCATAACATTTAAGATATTTTTCCTTTCTTTGTACGCTCATCTAATATTTATATACATCCATTAGTTTTTAATTACCTGACGAACACATGTACATGCTTGTAAAAGTACAAAACTAAAAAGTATGGAGGGTAAACATTGCATAAATGATTATATCATACTTCATTTTTATATAGCTGTAATTATATATGTAGTTTTATATTTTTATTTTTTCACTTATTTTGTAAATACTTTTCCTTACCTTTTTTTTTTTAAGATTTTATTTATTTGAAAGAGGGAGCAGTGTGGGGACCAAGGAGGGAACCGAGGGAGAGGGAGAGAGACAAACAGACTCCCCGCTGAGCAGGGAGCCTGACACAGGTCTTGATTCCAGGACCCTGAGATCATGACCCAAGCTGAAGTCAGACGCTTAATCCACTAAGCCACCCAGGCACCCCTCCATATCTGTAATAGTCATTAGTTCTAATGACTGCAAAGGTTCTCCAGTGTATTTATTTGCTTTTTTTTTTTTAAGATTTTTATTTATTTATTTGACAGAGAGAGAGAAAGATCACAAGTAGGCAGAGAGGCAGGGAGAGAGAGAGGAGGAAGCAGGCTCCCTGCAGAGCAGAGAGCCCAACACGGGCCTGGATCCCAGAACCCTGAGATCATGACAGCTGAAGGCAGAGGCTTTAACCCACTGAGCCACCCAGGTGCCTCTATTTCTTTTTAAAGTAATCTCTATACTCAATGTGGGGCATGAACTCATGACCCTGAGATCAAGAGTCATATGTTCTACTGACCAAGCCAGCCAGGTGCCTCGTAATGACTGCAAAAGTTTCAATAATTTTATGCCATACTTAATTTATTCTCCTATGCTTATATGCTTTTCCATTTTTTAAAAAAATATTTTATTTATTTATTTGATAGAGAGAAACACAGCGAGAGAGGGAACACAGGCAGGGTGAGTGAGGGAGAAGCAGGCTTCCCGCGGAGCAGGGAGCCCAACGCGGGGCTTGATCCCGGGTCTCCGGGATCATGACCTGAGCCAAAGGCAGTCACTTAACCAACTGAGCTACCCAGGTGCCCAATGTTTTTCCATTTTTAATAGTTGTGTAATGTTCCTCTAAATAGAACATGTGTGTGTGTGTATATATATATACTTTTTTTTCTTCCTTTGAATTATTTTCTTGGAATATATTTAGTTGTGGGGATTTCATTGCAGAAATAAACAGAAATTATAAATTTACTATTCTATGGAATTTTTTTTGGTTTTGCAGAAATAGCCTGTGGCTTAAACATTTCTGAGAATTACTGGTTAATATTTATAATAAGTCAGCAAAAAAATAAAAATAAAAATGGAAAATAAATAAGTCAGCAAAATTTTTAAAGTCTTTACAGTGATCAAAAGTTATATTAAATGCGGGTGCCTGGGTGGCTCAGTTGGTTAAGTGACTGCCTTCATCTCGGGTCATGATCCCGGAGACCCGGGATCGAGTCCCACATCGGGCTCCCTGCTCGGCGGAAAGCCTGCTTTTCCCTCTCTCACTCCCCCTGCTTGTGTTCCCTCTCTGGCTGTGTTTCTCTCTGTCAAATTAAAAAAAAAAAGTTATATTAAATGCACTTTTGCCTTTTGGAGTTTATAATTTGAGTGGGCAGGCTAATCAGTTTGCCCTTAAAAAAATGACACATGTCAGCAAATGAATTCCAAATTAAAAAATACAGTGAACAGTGAGATGTGAGTCTGAACTATGTGTTAAACAATGTGATAAATGCTTTATCTGGATTTTATTTAATCATCAAAAGAGCCATATGAGACAGCTTCATTTTGCAGATGAGCTTTATATTTTCAGAGAGATTCTGTAACTTACCCAATGTTTGCCCAGCTAGCAAAGTGCTGATGAAATATGGGCTCCAGAATCCAGGCTCTTACCCATTCCCTAAGGGAATTCAGACCATGAGGTCTGAATGGGTCTGCAAGCCTTTTCTTTTCTTTTTTTTTTTTTTTTTAATTTTTTAATTTATTGGACAGAGAGAAACACAGCCAGAGAGGGAACACAAGCAGGGGGAGTGAGGGAGGGAGAAGCAGGCTTCCCGCCGAGCAGGGAGCCCGATGTGGGACTCGATCCCCGGTCTCCGGGATCATGACCTGAGCCGAAGGCAGTCACTTAACCAACTGAGCCACCCAGGCGCCCCTGCAAGCCTTTTCAATATCAATTATCTCTTAATTGGGGAGTTTTGTTTTACAATCTGTTTTTGAAAGGCGCTTAAGAAAATTAAAACTGGATGCAACCTCATCAATACCTGAGGATTTTTTTAGACAAAAATCATCCTTTATCTTGTTGAGTGTTATAAAAAGTATCCAGTACTTCAATACTTAAAATATCTGTTCTTTTTTCAAAAGCTAAAGAGAACCTATACAATAAAGCATTTATATGCTGCAGAGTGGAGGATTTTTTTTAATATAGTTGACACATAATGTTATATTAGTTTCAAGGGTACAACATAGTGATTCCACAATCCTGTAAACTATGCTGTGTTAACAGATGAGGGTCCTGTGTGGAAAAATTGCCTTTCAACGTGGTTAGTTTTCAAATAATTGTGCTGAGTGATGTTCCTTCCAGCCTAATCAAGCAAACAGAATCCGTGTCCTCTGGAGACCCATGCATGTGACTACACATAGGACGTGGATGTTTGAACAATGAACCAGAACAAGTGCATTAGAAGGCCAGATAAAGTATTTGCTCTGTATCAAGGCACTGGACTTTTCTGTTCCACCAGAGCAGGCTTGACAGGAAAATGAAGAAGTCTTCCTGGACAGAATGGGAGGCATAAATGAGGAATGGGTGGATGATGAATATTACTTTGGGTTTAACTTGAAAGGCCAAATATAAAGGATCTGAGGGGTGGGACCAATGCCAGCCGGAGTCTGACTTGGCCTCCTGCCCGGGACTGTGGCTGACTCACCAATCAAAGGCCAGCCTCTTGTCCCACCCAATGTCAGTCATCTTCTACCCACGGGCTGGGTGTTCCACTGTCCTGGGATGTAGAGAGAGGCTGTGCAGCAAGTTCCCCCTTTGACAGACAGAAAAGATGGATCCTGTTATCTCCTAGCAAAAGTATGTTCAGATCTTCCTATGTCCCCTGCACAGTTGAGGAAGCAGGATGTTTTCCTTTTGGTGGTAGAGCTCCTTCCTAGGGGTGTTCTGGAGGAAAATTCCATCAGTGCCTTCTAGATTCCAATCTGCCCTCTTGGCTCTATCCAATATACTTAATATGCAGTAATCAATCTGTAATATCCCAACAGTAAGTTCCACTGCCAACAACCACATGGCCTGGCTTATGTTTTGCTGCAGTGTGTCATCACGTGGCTCTATACTTAGGCTCAGAGAGGGGTACGGAAGTCACTTTCTTCACACTTTACTTTCTTTGACATTTGTAAATCATTGACCATGTACCATGCACTATTCTAAGTGTTTTCCTACTATACTAACACATTTAAGCTTCATTAATAATCCCATGAGGTGTTATTACCATTTAGCAGATGAGTTACAGAGAAGTTAAGCAATTTGCTTGATGATGCACAACTAGTTACTGGCAAAGCTGAGGTTCAGAACTAGGCAAGCAGACTCCAGAGTCCCTCCTCTTAAATCCTGAACTATTCTGTCCCCAAGAGAACTTCACAGTGATCCCTTATGGATACCTGTTAATATCATGAGAAGGGCATGTCAAGGGAGTGCAGGGAGCCAAAACTCTAGAGGTGTAGCTGATCAGGAGATGGAGAGGGGATGTAAGAAGAAACTTACATTGCCCAGAAGGCCCAGACACCCTCTCCCCCCTTTAATGAGTGTTGCTCTCATTAGTTGTTGCCTACTGAAAGTGGTTGTTGGTGGTCTCTTTTCTGTAGCCCTTCAGTCTTTTTTTTTTTTTTTTTAAGATTTTATTTATTTATTTGATGGAGAGAAAGTGAGAGAGCCCAAGCAGGGGGAGTGGCAGAGGGAGAGAGGAAAAGCAGGCTCCCCACTAAACAGGGAGCCAATGTGGGGCTTGATCCCAGACCTTGGGATCATGACTCAAGCCAAAGACAGATGCTCAACTAACTGAGCCACCCAGGCACCCCAAGTCTGGGTTTTTAAAGTAGGTTTTATTTACAAAGGAGTTCCCAGTATAACTCTGTGATGTCCCCCTGCCAGATAAACTCTTCTTAGTCCCCTGCCTTCCAGACATTTCAGTTAATAGAAGTGCCAAAGCTGTTGCCCAGCACACATGTACCACACCATGAAGGCCTTGTCTCCTCTCATGCTCCTGGAGAAGTCCCTCAGAATTAACACTGTCCTCAGCTGGCAATGCTGTGTACTCCTGGGATCAAGATTCCCTACAAAGGGTGGCTTGGAACAGGCAGTGCCCTAAAGAATTAACTCCTCTGTAAGGGGTCTTTGTCCTTTTTAGTCTAATATTTGTATCACTTATTATTATTTATTTTTTTGCACCACTTATTTTTTTAAGAAAAAGTTTTTTTCACGTATATTCTTTTCTGGGATCCTCCTAACAATTCTATAAGGTTGGAGGCTGGGAAGAGATGATAGTCTTTATTTGGGAGAGAGGAAACTGAGGCAACAGGTGATGTGACTTGCCCAGAGTCACACACTAAGGATGGCAGAGCCCGAGCTCAGTCTCAGCTGTCCTGCCTTTGGCAAGTCACGGTATCTCTCTAGGTCTTGCTTTTACCTATAGAGTAATGAGATTGGAATAGGTGCTCTGTCGGGGTCTTTTCAACTCAACCATCGTGGAATCCTTTTCCCTGCAAGTTCTGGTTTCAAGACTCCTGAATTTCCCATTTCCATCCATCTTATTTGTGTCCATCCCTGAATAGGAGGACTTCATTATCTCCCAGCAAGCATTGAGTATATCTCTCCTATCTCCCTCATATCACAGAGTGGTTTTTTGGAAGGGCTTCCTCTCCTACGCTCCTTAGGGACATCATTATACTAAGAGGCAAAATACTGTTGTAATTGTAACAATGTATTTGCCTCAAAACCTGCAGCTTATAACTTCCTAGTGCACCTCACTCTAAGCATGGTAGCTGGGATCAACAGAGCAACTACTGAGTCTAGCACTTTACCAAATGTTTGACATGCATTATCTTACTTATTCTTCAAAACCAGCTGAAGAGGTAAGTATTGCTATCATTATTGCCATGTTACAGAGTGCACAGGTAGGTTGGAGCAGTAGAAGCACTTACTTGGGATCACATACCTAATTAGGTAATGGATTCTGGATTCAATCTCCTGCCAACATGTCAGCCGCCCTTAACTGCTACACTCACACCCCGTGGCTTCTCCTAGGAGAAAGGGGGATTGAATTATGCATACTTTATTTCCTTAAAAGTCTTACTTTGCAATATTTAAGATTGAAAAAAGAGGGCACATTATGCGGAGAGCATTTCTTTATTAATTCTATACATCTCTCTAGCTATTTATCTCTTTCCCACTGTGTGTCACGCACTGTTCCAGCATTTGCAATGTAGCAACAAATTCCTCCAGATGGAGGGCCAGGAGGAAATAAGGTAACATTAGAAAAATCAGTAGTAGTTTATTATCCAGTGTCACCTATGCGACTAGCATTGTGTTCAGGAAGCCTAACTAAAGTATCGGAAGACCTTACTCAAAGGAAACCACAGAAAGTGGCTTAGTTTAGTTTAGAGACTAAATTTGGCTTAGCGAATTGGAAAGTCATTTAGTTTGCTACAAAGAAATGAATCTGTTTACAAGGACAAGACAAAAAAAGAACATCATTATTTAGAACTGTATTTTGTAAGCATCACATACAAAAAGCAGCTAGGGTGGTGGCTTTGGGTAGCGAAAAAGGCTCTATCCCGGGAGCCAGTCACTCTTTCATCAATCAAGCGTCTTCCGAGTGCTATGTCCAGTGAGGTTATGCACGCTACTGAAAATCAGGTAGGCAGGTCACTGCCCTCCCGGAGATTATAGTCCCGTGAGAATATTCCCGTCCTGAGTTACTGCCAGGCTCTAGCTATGTGACCTTGGACAAGTACCTTCTCCTGCCCCAATTATGCAAAATAACCGGGGTCAGGCTGGCGAATCTGCCGCTCAAATTCTCCGCCCCGGGCGTCTCCGAGGCCCTGGGGGGACCAGGAGGAGCGTGGGTGAGGCGCCCCGGCCGGGTGCTGTGGCGAGCTGGCCGCGCGGGGGCGCGGCTCAGGCCCAGAGAGCGTTCGCGTTCCGAAAGCGCTTGTCCCTTGCGGCGCCCCGTCGGCCCCGCCGCCGCCGCCGCCGTCCGCGGAGCTGGAGGAGGCGGAGCTGGAGCTGTCCCGGCTCCCGAGCGGGGTAGCAGTCGAAGGGGCGGCGCGGCGGGCCCCAGCCGGGAATCGGGCGGGGCGGCGGGGGAGGCTGGCAGGCGGTGCCGGCAGCGCTGGGAGAGCGGCGCCGCGGGGTGGGCGCTCCCGGCGAGAGGTGTCCGCTCCATGCGTGCGGGCCGAGCCCGGCCCCTGCGAGCCGCCGACATGAAGAAAGACGTGCGGATCCTGCTGGTGGGAGAACGTGAGTCCGCTCGTCGGGGCCACCGCAGCCCCCGCCGCCCCGGGCCTGCTCGCCTCTCTCCGCGCGCTCGGGCCTCCCAGTCCTTTAGCTCTCTCCGTCCCGCGGCCCGCAGGCGGTCCTCAACCTCTCACCTCACCCGGGCCTTCCCAACACCTCCCGCTCCTGACCCCCAGTCGTCCTCGCAAGCCTTGTCCCCACGAGCCTCTGACCGCTGGCCTCATCCCTCCGAGGTCCTCTCCTCCTTTTCTGGTTGGAATCCTTTCCGCCTGGGCCTCAAAGCGTTTCCGAGGCTGCTTCCTTTTCAGACCCTCTTGTTTTCCGTGGAGATTCGCTTGTCACTGGCAGGCAGGTGCTGGAACAGGCCGACTGACCAATTGGGATGGCGTGAACCGGCTCCCCGGGAAGCTGGGGGAGGGGTGCAGAACTGTTTGACTTGCCGGCAAGGTCAGGGTTCTGCTTTTTTTGTTGTTCTTGCCCGCAGTCTTCCCACCCTCTAGACATTCACTTAAGGTATGGAGCCTTTTTGGCGTTACTTGCACTTTGCATTGGAATAACGCCTGATATCCTCGATATTTCCTCAAAAATTTACTCTCAACTTTAAGATACACAAGCGCTCAATGAATGATTATCTGGGGAGGGTCCTTTAGTTGAGAGAATTATTGTCACCAAAAAAACCTAATCCCCCCTCTTAAGCATTATTTATTGCATAGCTACTTGGTAATTAATTTATAAATAACAGGCACGCAGGAGACCCAAAGTGACACATACACATAAGACCCCCTAGAAATTCTTAGATTTCACCTTTTGAAGATATAATAAAGGTGAAATGCCTTCTGTTCACTGACTTGGGGATGGAACAACAGGGACTTCTTGATATCATTTGGCTAGTTACATGACTCATTTTGTAGGACTAAAATAGGAAAGTGGGCTGGGAGGACTGAATTGCTTGTTTGTACATTAGTTAATGCTCTGCCATTGATGTTTGGAAGCATTCTCTTTCAAACCCCATTTCATCCTAGAGTAGTCCCTCCAGGTCACTGTGACGCATTCCTAAGGAAGAAAGCTAACACGTTTTTACCCTCTTCTGTAGTGTTTGATGTTCATTGAAATCTCTGTTCACCTGCTGTTTGGAGAATTCTTTAAAATCAGAATTTGGAAGTAAGCTTGGCCTGATACAGTTTACTTTTTGGTTTGCCATTGTGAATTTTAGTCTTTATAACTGTACCTTAATCTGTATTTTGCATGGATTTCCTTGACAAAGTTCAGGAAGGTGTTACTTAACATATGATTCATACCCGATGCATTTGGAATAAGGTAGGAAAGGTGAGTGGAGGAGCCACTTAAAAAGCTGATCCTTAACTGTGTCATAAAATAGTTTTATAGTACAGTAATTGTAATACTAATTTTCTGAAAGCAAAAATCCTATGTTTTGGTTTTACTTTGGAATATAGGAAGCAATTACGTATAATTAGTCTGTAAAACAGCTAAATAGATATATATAGCATTTCTATTTAGCTATATATATACATATAAATATGATACATTGTTCAGCCTGAGGGCATTTAAGTTAAAATGTTTACAGTATTATTTAGAATTGTATAAAAGAACTCAAAATTTGTTAGAAAAATTAAAAGCCATGTTTTGCAGATATGAAAGCAAATAGAGTTGAGAAAAGTATGCATGCATGAGTTTTTTTTTAAATTTTTTTTTAAGATTTTATTTATTTGACAGAGAGAAACACAGCCAGAGAGGAAACAGAGCAAGGGGAGTGAGAGAGGGAGAAGCAGGCTTCCTGCCGAGCAGGGAGCCCAATGTGGGACTCGATCCTGGGTCTCCGGGATCATGACCTGAGCCGAAGGCAGTTGCTTAACCAACTGAGCCACCCCGGCGCCCCG
>PITA01001933.1:59889-93843 GCA_004023965.1 Spilogale gracilis | reverse complement strand
TTTGTTTTTTTTTTTTTAAGATTTCATTTATTTGACAGAGAGAAACACAGCTAGAGAGGGAACACAAGCAGGGGGAGTGAAAGAGGGAGAAGAAGACTTCCTGACGAGCAGGGAGCCCAATGTGGGGCTCGATCCCGGGTCTCTGGGATCATGACCTGAGCCGAAGGCAGTTGCTTAACCAACTGAGCTACCCAGGTGCCCCAACAGCCTTAGTTTTTAAGGAAAAGATTTTCCTTGAAAAGGTTTGTACCAAAAGCTTTAGGCCAGTTACCATGTGTATAATTTTTTTCACATTTAAAAAATTAGAATTATATTTTATGTGAAATGTGTAATTTTAATTAAAAGGTGGTATTTTGGGGGAAAATGTTTGAAGCATTAGAGAATTTAATGTAAATATTTGACAGCTGTTAACCTAACTGTACCACTTTAAATGCTGAGTAAACATAAATGTGATCAAGACTATTTTAATAAATATGAGGTGCCTGGATGGCTCAGTTGGTTGAGCGGCTGGCTGCCTTGGCTCAGGTCATGATCCCGGAGACCTAGGATCGAGCCCTGCATCAGGCTCCCTGCTCAGCGGGAAGCCTGCTTCTCCCTCTCTCACTCCCCCTGCTTGTGTTCCCTCTCTGGCTGTGTTTCTCTCTGTCAAATAAATAAAATCTTTTTTTTAAAAAAAAGACTATTTTAATAAATAAAAAAATAAAATGAAATTGGTCTAACACATGGATTTATCAGGAAGCCCACTTTTTAAGGTAAAAGTGGTAGTAAATTAGTTGTCATTTTAAGATGGTTCAGGGGAATGGGAAAAGCAAAAAAATGAAAAAGAAAAAAGAAGCTTCATCTCCTTTTCGGTATTGTTGTAACGTCTGATCCTTCTCTATCACTTAAGTACATTTTATTATTGTTACTGTCCCTGAACCACACAGCAGCAACTTCATTCACTGAAGGTCTCAAATAGTTGTGAATGGTGTCAACATTCTGTTGGCTAAACCTATGCTGTACTCTGGAGATGAAATGGATCTTTTCTTGGCCCATCCAGAACGTGGATTCTGATCCATCCAGGCTTAAATGCTGACTAATTGCTTACTGTCTCTTTAGTTCTCAGATCAAAGAAGTTAGACTGTCTATAAATTTTAAGGTATTTGTTTGTGGGGAAAGCCAAAGAGCTTTAAATATCATCTATACCTTATCTTTTTTTTTTTTTTTTAAGATTTTATCTATTTATTTGACCGAGAAAGATCACAAGTAGGCAGAGAGGCAGGCAGAGAGAGGGGAGGTAGCAGGCTCCCTGCTGAGCAGAGAGCCATGTGGGCCTTGATCCCAGGACCCTGAGATCATGACCTGAGCAGAAGGCAGAGGCTTTAACCCACTGAGCCACCCAGGCGCCCAAACTGCACTTTATCTTAATAATATTGAACATAATGAGGACCATTCAGGCCACACTAAAAGTCAATTGCCATTCTTTAAACAAAACCATTTTTTAAAAATCATTAAAAATACAACCACGCAAAACTTAGTTCTTCAGGTTATGCCTTTTCTTTGGCTAGCATTTGTATTCAGCTAGATTTGTTTTTTTTGTTTTGTTTTGTTTTTAAGATTTTATTTATTTGACAGAGAGAAACACAGCCAGAGAGGGAACATAAGCAGGGGGGGAGCTAGAGAGGGAGAAGCAGGCTTCCCGCCCAGCAAGGAGCCAGATGTGGGTCTCCGGGATCATGACCTGAGCCAAAGGCAATCGCTTAACCAACTGAGCCACCCAGGCACCCCATGTATTCAGCTAGATTTGTATAACTATGCTTTACAAATGTTCTTGTTGCAGTAAAATTAGCATGAACCTTAATGGCCTTTTATCTAAATCATGTTGCTACATTAAAAGTACACAAGATTTAGTTTTAGTGAAGGCTTGTTTTTAAATTGAGATATGTTTTTCTTTACTGGTCAAAATCATTAAGAAAGTGGAAGTGTTATCCTCTTTTTAGATGAATCTGGTGGCTCTGAACTCATTGTGTCTAACTGATTAGTTTATCGTCGAAACTGCTCCAAACCAAACTCACTCAGGATCGATTGGCTCTGGCCTAGGGTTTTGTAGTATCGCCCCTTAACTGGTCTCCCTGATTCTAATTCTGTCTATTCTCTGTGTTACAGGCAGAGTCATCTTTAGAAAATATCTCAGATCCTGTTACCTGTTTTTAAAATTCTCTGATGATTTCTATTTTGACTTAGAATAAAGTTCAAACCTTGCAGGCCTGCCAAGTCTGTCATAATCTGGCCCTTGCTTCACTCTTGTACTGCTCTCTTGACAAGAAGGCCCTGACTCAGGCAATTCTTCCCTGCATATTTGTTCACTTGTTTTTTGGGCTACATAGTAAGTTTCATGAGGGCAGAGGCTTTGTCTTGTTCAGTGCTGTATCCCTAGTGCCTAGAGTAGGCCTGGCACAAGGTAGGCACTCAGATACAACATGGCTTTGAACTTGTGGGTCCATTGATATGGGGATTTTTATGGTACAGTACTGTAAATGTATTTTTCTTACAATTTTCTTAATATTTTTTTC
The DNA here is from genome assembly GCA_004023965.1 of Spilogale gracilis. Taxonomy (NCBI): domain Eukaryota; kingdom Metazoa; phylum Chordata; class Mammalia; order Carnivora; family Mephitidae; genus Spilogale; species Spilogale gracilis. The sequence goes on along the minus strand of PITA01001933.1, from coordinate 91,291 downwards.
TTCCACTTGTATTGTAAGAATATAGGATCTAATACATATAACATACAAAATATGTATTAATAGGCTGTCATCAGTAAAGCTTCCAGTTAACAGTAGTTATTAGTAAAGTTTTTGGGGAGTCAAAAGTTACTGAGGATTTTGGACTGCTGGGAATATGGGGAGTTGGTTGGTGCCTCTAACCTCCGCCTTGTTCAAAGATCGCCTGTAGGTTTTGTTTTTTGAGAGAGAGATTGTGTATGTGTGCAAGCAAACTGGGGGGGGGGGTGCTGATGCAGAGGGAGAGGGAGAGAGAGAATCCCAACCACGCTGCACACTCAGTGCAGAGCTGGACATAGGGCTCGATCTCACAACCCTGGGATCATGACCTGAGCCAAAATCAACAGTGGGATGTTTAACCCACTGAGCCACCCAGGTGCCCCAGGTCATCCATAGTTTTTGAAAGAATGAATGAGTTCAAGTTAGTTCCATTTATTTAGCCTTTACTTGTTTTCCAAACCAGTCCTCTTAGTCATAAACATTTGGCCATTTTCCTTTCTTAAATCCAATCTGATGCGTGGCTATTAGCATTTGAGGGCAGCAGTGTCTTGTTCCAGGTCCTTAGTTTGGTTTTACCTGGGAGATTCCTGTGTTCTAGCAGTAAAGTAGACCAGTGACATTATTCTAATGACAGTGTCCCGTCTAGTCCGTGTCCTGGCTGCCAGCAGTTAATATTTCTTGCCAAAAGAGGTCAGCTTCTCCTTGAAACACCAGAGGTCATTAGTGGGATTGGGAAAGATCCTTCAGCCATAAAATAGGAATAAGAATCAAAGAAACTTCAGTAATAAGCCAACATTTATGTTAGAAAAAAAAAACTTTCTGCAGTCCCTTTAAAGCCATATTTCTTTCCATTCTGGTCTTTGTTAAATGATATTTAACAAAAATTAAACTCCTCCAGTTTCAGTTATACTGTTTTTAGGACCTGGATGACAGTTTGTGACCAAGGACGTTCAAGCATCGTCTAAAGAGTCTCTTCTGTTCGTCAGGAGTCTATTCTGTGTCGTTCTCGCATATGTATTACGACCTTTTTTGTTCCTGTGGCACCAGTTGGGCACTAGGGTTGATCTCATTCAAAGGAGAGGGATGGACTGTAACGTTGGTTCTCCTGCAGCCCAAATAGTCTGCATGTGGTCGATGAAATTTTCCTTTGGAATAGTACCCAGCTATTGCCCCAAACATGAAAGTTTCCCAATTAAAATTATAACTCCATAGTCACCCTCCTCATCCCTGTATATTCTAATTACATAATTTAGGAAGAGCCAACAAGGCTTTGTAAGAAGCAGCAGATAAAAATGAGGAGTAGGTCCCTTTACCAAATGAAACACAGGGTGTTTGTTAGCAAGAAAAATAGCCAATATGGCTGGTAGGGTGGTAATTAGAACCAAAAAATGTTATTTCCGCTTCATGAATATTAGGAATTTGCTGTCAGTTAGAACTAGATGTTCAAAAGATGTGATGAAAAGACAAAGAAATTTTTAGCCTGGATAAATCTCGATAATTTGTTCTATAGTGATGAATTATGTTTTCCATGGATGACCTACGTAGAATCATGGAGTCTCAGGCAGCACTGTGGCATGTTTTGTTGAGCTGATTAGAAGGCCTGCCTTCTTTGAGGGTAATTGTGACCATGCCTTTTTAATTTTTTTTAAATATTTACTTATTTATGTATTTGACAGAGAGATGCAGAGAGAGAGGGAACACAAGCAGGTGGAGTGGGAGAGGGAGAAACAGGCTTCCCACTGAGCAGGGACCCTGTTGTGGGGCTCGATCCCAGGACCCCAGGATCATGACCTGAGCCAAAGGCAGATGCTTAACGACTGAGCCCCCCAGGTGCCCATGACTGTGCCTTTTGATTTTATAGATTACTTCAGTGTTTTGTAGCCAAAATAGAAGTAGAGACTGTTAGATGGCTGGCTAACAATAATTTTTTGTTCTCCGTATCAATATTTATGTTAAATGTTTTCTATTATATTATTACATATGCTATTTTATTAATAAACTACTTGTCATAAAATTGTGTAAGTATATTATATATAGTATTTCTATTAAATATAAAATTTAATTGGTACAGTAATGAGAGAAGTTTGTTCCCTTGTAGAAATTATTTTTTGGAGCAGCTGAAAATATGTAATGTTTATATTCAGGTCTGCCAATGTCGAGGGGCCTTTTGGATTATAAGTTTATTTAAATAATTTTTAAAATTTAGTATTCTAAAATGTTTTCATTGTTTTTAAGGTACTCATTTATTTCTCAACTATGATTAGGCTAAAATTAGTGACCTATTGTAATTTTAAACCTGCTGCTTTCTTATTTCTTTTATGGTCTCACTCAGGGTTAGGTCTTTAGGCCTTAAAGGAAGCACAACACTCTAGTTTAGATGCACTGAAGCATTTCTTAAATGAATCACACTTTATTAGTTAAAGTAGCTATCCTTTTACTGTTGTTCCAGAAGGAAATCCAAAATGATACTAATGAAAATGTGCTCATTTTCTCCCAAGTTCACTGTAATCTGTTTCTCTTGCTGTAATTTTGAAATTTTTTTTTAAAAGAGGAAAGCCCTCCTGGGTTTTTATGTGAAAGAGATTCCTGTTCTTTGATTTTTATTTTATTCTATTTTTTAAAGATTTATTTATTTATTATTTGACAGAGAGAGAGAGATCACAAGTAGGCAGAGAAGTAGGCAGAGAGAGAGGAGGAAGCAGGCTCCCCGCTGAGCAGAGAGCCCAATGCGGCCTCGATCCCAGGACCCTGAGATCATGACCTGAGCCAAAGGCAGAGGCTTTACTTTAACCCACTGAGCCATCCAGGTGCCCTGTTCTTTGATTTTTAAGAGGCCTACTATACAATTACTTTAGAAACTAGACAGAATTGTTATATTGCAGTGAGTACTAAACTGCCTCAGATTTTTTGGCAGGGGAGGCAGAATACAAATGAGTAAGTAAATAAAAGTACCCACTCTTAAGTGGTAGTATCCATATAAATAACTTAAATTGAATGATTCCCACGTTTGGCATCACTGTCTGTATCTCTGTATGATCAAGCGTAAGTAAAGCTCTTTAATTGTTGTAGTGCTTATAGTGTCCTTCCTCCTGCCAAGGGGTTTCCTTCTCTGTCTCTGAGCCCTGCCCTGTTGGAATGGACCCGGTGGCAGGTTTGTACTTGGACAGGAACCTGCTGCTGCACTGGTGGCCGGAACTGCCTTGTTGAGCTGAGTGGAGGAGAAATCGGAATTTCCTCAGAATGTTGGTCTTTCCCTTCTGAAACTATCCCTGGGAATGCAGGGGGTCCGTGGGACAATGGCCAGGGAGAGCTGTTCTCTTGAGTTTTAAGCAGAGAGATGAGAGAGAATGGATGACCTGGAAGGGTTGTAGTGAGGGAGGGGACTCTAAAGGTAACATGGAACACCTGTTGAAGGCCTGTGTGGTTGTGATTAAGGAGCAGTAATCTTTAGTTTTCTTGGGAACGAATAGTGCTTTTAATGTTGGTGTTTGAATACATTTTGATCATTTTTGTTGAACATTTCCAGCTATGGATTAAAAGTTAAGTAGGTTTCTTCTGAAACTGGTGAGGGATTTAGAGTGGTGGGATACGAGCAGAATTTTAAAAAGGTAATTCCAGGGGCATCTGGGTGGCTCATTTGGTTAAGCATCTGCCTTCAGCTCAGGTCATGATCGTGGGGCCCTGCTCAGCAGAGAGCCTGCTTTCCCCTCCCCCTGCTCATGCCCTCTCTCTCCCTCTCAAATAAATAAATAAAATCTTATAAAAAATAAAAAGGTAATTCTAAAAAGGGGATTGTGAGAGGAATCAAGTTCTGAAGGGTATTAAGGCAGGCAGATTCCTCAAGGTCCAAGCAAGTATCAAGGAGAATCTAAGTTATTAAGCATCTGATTCATTATTTACATTCTTAACATAGTTGATCAAGGATAAGAATATAGAGATGTGTAAGATGTCCAGGAGAGCTCTGCAGAAATGGAACAGTTTCTGGGAACATCTGTGTTGATGGTGGTTGTGGGATTTTAGAGACACTAGGGAAAAAGACATGTCTACTTGGGTGAGAAAGGCCCAGAAGTTCAAAGGTTACAGGAATTGTGTAAGCATGGGATCTCCTGAAAGGTTTGTTGTTTTAACTTAGGAATTTTGCTGCTTACTAAAATAGCATATAGTGCAAGGCCTGGTCAACTTGTCTTCACAGCCGAGGCAACTTCCCGTCAGGTGACACACAGGCAGCTCCGCTGTGTGTTGCCTTAAAGCAGACATCACCACTCTTCGCAAGGAACTTCATTAGGGTTCTTTTCCAAATGCATTCTTGCTCTGCAGCAGCTTCAGTTGCCAACAGTAAAAAATAGGCAGGAGGTCCAAGTTCTAGGTTTTCTGATGCTAAAATAAGGCAGTTGCTTGGTTTATGTTAAGATAACTATTTTGCCTCCATTGTGCATCATCATATATGTAATCAGTAATTAGAATGGACTGCTCTGGATTTTGAGGTGCATGCTACCGTGAGCTAGCTGAAGGTTTGGGGTTTCTGGGACCCTTAACAAGGCCATGATGAAAGGAGTTATTTAAGGAAAAAAGTTGTGAAGTGCTGATTACAAGTCAGCAAGTTCTAGAAGTTTCTGGACCCCATATTGCTTTGGTGAGCCCTACTTTGTTCTTGTGGCTAGATGAATGTTCCTGACAAGTCACTTTCCCATACACAAAATAGGTAATAGATACAGTTAGGGGATCTGTCTGCCATTTCTGGGATATTACTGTAAGGTACATGTAATGTGCACTTTTTCATCTGTTACGGGCAAGTCTTCTAAGGTTTGCTCCATGATAGTGTACATTAATCATAGAGTAAAAGCGTTGATAGCATCTAGTCTGTTGTTTGTTTTTTTTTTTGTAACTGATGAGAAAATTGAGGCCCTGGGAGAGTCAGTGACAACTCAAGGTTATACTGCTAATTAGAAAGCTGATTCCCAAATCCAAATTTTCTGGCCCATTCTAGTGCTCACTTAACTCCTTTAATTTAAACCATGATCATCATCATCACGACAAATACCATTTGTGTATTTAATGTTTGCCAGGTATTGTGCTGAGCATTATGTATGTCATCTTAATTAATCCTCTTACCAATTCAGCTGCAGCTGTTCAGCATTATAGAGATGAATAAACTGATGCTTGATGGCTTGCCTGGGGAAACACAGCTAGTAAGCGCTGGGACTAAGATTTCCATCTAGTCTTGGCTGATTCCAAAGCCTGTATTATTCCCCCCCCTTTTTTGTGAAATATTTATATCAAAGATATAAAGAATAACATAACAATTACCCATGACCTAACTTCATAAAGAAAACATTACCAATCAGTTAAAACCCCTTGTATTTCCTTCTCTTTCTCTTAAAGTAAACAACCACCTTCCAAAATTTCAAATCTTTGCTCTTAACCACTAAGCCATAAGTTGCATTTACTAAGAGCATTTGCTCTTGCTAGGAGCTAAGATTCAGTATTGAGCAAGAAAGACATTCTCTGCCCTTGTGGAATTTCCTGTGGGTGATAATAAAATTCTTGTTCCTTAGTCTTTGCAGAGACACTCAGTAGCTGGTAGGAAAAGTAAAGTTTTCATCAAGGAGGTCTAGGAAGCCCTTCAAGACATCACTGGTGGACTGCTGGATGTTAACCTACGTGTTACACATGCATAGTACTATCTTAAGAATGTACATGTCTTAATTGATTACTCAGTTTTTCCTCCTTGAGACCAAACTATAAGCTTCCTTTAATAGCTTCTTGATTTTCTGCTGCTGTGTTTAGAGCAGAAAATATCCCTTTCTCTTCGTACCCTTCCCTGCCCCCTTTCCGTTTCCTCAAGAGTGATTGAGCATAACACTTGATCCGTACCTCTTTCATAGCAATTTTATCTGTCTTGTTTAATACATTTTCCATATTATCCCCACAGAGCACATAAGTTTAAACTTTGTACTTGGAAGACAATCAGGTAAATACTTAGCAAATGAATTAATAGGAGCCTGCACAAGGAAGATTGGGTCACATAAAATCATACATTAATTCTGTCTGTATGATCTGCCAGTGGTTTTTTTCCCTAGTTTGTCCAGAGATGAGCAGATATGCCAGAGTGAAACTTGTACTCTTGGATAGAAGGTCTATAACAGTGTCTCTCTGTTTTTTTTTTGTTGTTGTTGTTTTTTTAAAGATTTTATTTATTTATTTGGCAGAGAGAAACAGCGAGAGAGGGAACACAAGCAGTGGGCGTGAGAGAGGGAGAAGCAGGCTCCCCACCCAGCAGGGAGCCCGATGTGGGACTCGATCCCGGGTTCCCGGGATCATGACCTGAGCCGAAGGCAGTTGCCCAACGAACTGAGCCACCCAGGCGCCCCTGTTTCTCTGTTTTTGAGCCGTCACTACTTTTTATAAATACAAAACTGTTGTACCCTCTTCATTCTGACAATTATCTGAGTGTTCTACAGTTCAGTTCAATTTTGATACTAACTACCCTGAATTAGCATCAGATTCTACAAGTTAAAGTCCAAGGTCCCCAACAATTACCCTTTCTTTATTATTTTTTATTTTTTAATTATTTTTTTATTTTTTATTTTTAAAAAATATTTTATTTATTTATTTGACAGAGAGAGAGCACAAGCGGAGGGAGCAGCAGGCAGAGGGAGAGGGAGAAGCAGGCTCCCCGCTGAGCAGAGAGCCCAATGTGGGGCTCAGTCCCAGGATCCTGGGATCATGACCTGAGCGAAAGGCAGACACTTAACAACTGAGCCACCCAGGCACCCCTACCCTTGCTTTAGACACCAACTACAAATGGGGTCCCCAGACTACCCATAATTCTTCCTGGCTGGCTTCCTGGCTACAAGTGTAGAGCTTCTTACAAGCCCCTTAGGTTTGATAATTCACTAGAACAACTCACAGAATTCAGGAAAGTGCTATACTTACAGTTACACAAATCAACAGCAAGATTAAGAGATACATAGGGCAAGGTCGTGAAGGGTCCTGAGCACAGGAGCATCTGTTCTCATGGAGTCGGAGTGTGCCACCTTTTCATTATGTTCACCAACTAGGAAGCTTCCCTGAGCTTTGATGTCCAGAGTTTTTTTATGGGGCTTCATTATGTAGACATGATTGATTAAATCATTGATCATGTGATTGAACTCAATCTGTGGGCTCGCTCTGGCCTTCCCCCTCACCAGCTGCTAGGTTTTGGGATGGGGCTGAAAGTTTCAACCCACCAATCACATGGTTGGTTTTTCTGATAACCAGTCCTCACCTGAAGCTATCTAGTCACTCCCTTCTCCCTAATGGGTCATCTCATCAGAATAAACTCAAGTATGTTGAAAGAGACTAACAAAGGATACTCCTATCACACAGGGATTTTGAAGCTCTATGCCAGGAACTGGGTAGGGATGAAGACCAGATAGATTCTTTATTATATCATACCCTCCTTTAATATTATTGGAAATGTCAACATTTATTATTTTCTACTAAACACAAATTACACAGGAGTAATTATAGAATTTATTTTTCCCCTCAGGAGTAATCCTACTGTTCATAGGTCTTCAGTTGCTGTTAAGAAAAACTTTGAATGAATGGGCACCTGGATGGCTCAGTGGGTTAAAGCCTCTGCTTTCGGCTCAGGTCATGATCTCAGGGTCCTGGGATCGAGGCCCACATTGGGCTCTCTGCTCAGTGGGGAGCCTGCTTCCTTCTTTCTCTCTGCCTGCCTCTCTGCCTACTTGTGATCTCTCTGTCAAATAAATAAATAAAATCTTTTTTTTTTTTAAGATTTTATTATTTATTTGACAGAGAGAAACACAGCCAGAGAGGGAACACAGGCAGGGGGAGTGAGAGAGGGAGAAGCAGGCTTCCTGCCGAGCAGGGAGCCTGATGTGGGGCTCGATCCCGGGTCTCCAGGATCATGACCTGAGCTGAAGGCAGTCGCCCAACCAACTGAGCCACCCAGGCGCCCGTAAAATCTTTTTTTTTTAAAGATTTTATTTATTTATTTGACAAAGAGAAACACATCTAGAGAGGGAACACAAACAGCGGGGAGTGAGAAAGGGAGAAGCAGGCTTCCCACCCAGCAGGGAGCCTGATGCGGGACTTGATCCCAGGTCTCCGGGATCATGACCTGAGCCAAAGGCAGTTGCTTAACCAACTGAGCCACCCAGGAGCCCCAATAAATAAAATCTTAAAAAGAAAAGAAAAGAAAAGAAAAGAAAAGAAAAGAAAAGAAAAGAAAAGAAAAACTTTGAATGGAATAGTTCCAGAAGCTCCATGAGGTGGAACTTAATTTCCTAAATGGCAGAGCTGAAACCATGGCAATGCTGAGGTCTGGCTGATGTGCTAGAGGTCTTTCTCCCATTCATATAAAATTAGAAAATTCAGTTCATTATCAGATATTTGATTATTATGTTAGATGCATATATGTTAAGTATGCACCTTATATTCATAACAGTTTGATGTAAGTTATGTGGCACAGGAGTAGTTCAAAGAAGGAAAGGGAGGGCTGCAGTCACCCTGGGATGTCTTTAGGGCCGAGATAGAATTTGTGCTGTCCTTGAGAGTGGGCTAACATTTGGAAAAGCAGAGGAGAGAGAGGGAATGATGTTTTAGATGAAGAAAACCATGTGGGGAGGCAAGATCCACCATAGCCTGTTTGTGCTCACACAGAGCAGAATGGCCTTATTTGAGCAAGTCATGTATGTGGGAATAGTGAGAAATGAGATTAGATAGATGAGGTGGCATTAAATTATGCATGATTTCCAAAGGCCAGCACAGTGTTCCACCTTGATGTGGTAGGTAATTGAGAGTCAAGGCTTTTGATCAGATGAGTTAGGCAAGGAAAAGATGTCTAAGAGAGAGGGGTTGGCATTTGTATACTGGTGGATTTTAATAAGAGGAGAGGTTGGAGGTAAGGGTAGAAAGTACCATAATTACAGGAAGGTGGGAACAGACAGAAAGGAATTAATATTAAAAATTTCAAAGGAAAATTTGAGAGCTCGAATGCTCAGGACACAGGAAGGGTAAATTAAGCACGGCCAGTTTTTGAGTTTTTGCTTTTTGTCCTGATGTGTAGAATGTTCATAATTGGTGAAAAAATCTCATAAATCTGTTAGAATATAATCTCCATGAATATAAAAATAGGGACGACCTAGTGCCTTAATCAGGGGTATCCCCAGTATCGGGAACAGTGCCTGGTCTATAGAAGTGCTCAAGAAATACTTGTTGAAGGGATGAAAGAATGCATTTAACATGCCAATCTTTAGGTAAATTTTAGTTGCCCCCGTAAACATTTTTTTTAAGTAGGCTCCATGCCCATTGTGGAGCCTTGTGTGGGGCTTGAACTCACAACCTTGAGATTAAGACCCGAGTTGAGATCAATAGTTGGATGCTTAACTGACTGAGCCACCCAGGCACCCTGCCATCTATAAATTTAGAACATGCCAATTTTTACTACTGAATAGTGACTTCTAAAATAGTACTTATTAACATTTTCTAGTAACAAAAATTGTTTATATTTGTTGTAGAAAATAGGGAAAACATGCAAAGGTATAAAAGCGTGGAGCAAAAGTACAAAAGCACAAAGTAAATTATGTTTACTTCAGAGATGACTGCTGGTGGTGTGTCGATCCTTCAGGGTTTGGGTTTTTTTTTTTTTTCCTAGTGCAATACGTATTTATTTATAAAATGAGGTCATATAGTAATGCTGATTTATACCTGCATAAATGTCATGTTTTTGGAAGTAAAATGGAACAATTTGAGCCTCCAAATAATGACAGTAGTGGATTTATAACCCATAGAATAATGTAGGAATTCATGAGACCGTGCTGATACAAATCAGAAGGGAGTTTTTCCTTAAAGCAGAATGTCATGTAGAAGGACAGATAGAAATAGAAACATCACCATGTAGCCACCACGATAGCCACACAAGACAAGGATCATGAATGGCTGCTAAAACCAGTAGGTGAAAGTTGGTGAGAAACAGTGTTTGCATAGTCTCAACTTACCTTCTCACAAGATTCTTACCAGTTACAAAGGGAATCATAATAACCTGCAGACCCCACCTCCTCCATGCAATGATAGTTAACATCACTAGTAATGGGACAAATTGACATCATCCCATTTCTGGAGCGTTCCTGCCCAGAATGCAAAACCTGAAATTAATTATGAGATAATATCATACAAACCCAATTGAGAGATAGTCTACAAATTAAATGACTTTTTTTTTTTTTTATTCTGAGGCCATGAAAGATAAAAATAGTTGAGGAACTCTTCCAGATCAAACACTAAGGAGACATGACGACCAAATGCAACATATGATCCTGGGGAAGAAAGTGATTCTTCTTTTCTATAAAAGATGGTAATGGGACAAATGGTGAGATGGGAAATAAGGTTGACAGAGTAAGTTAGAGTGTTAGTGTTAATTTCCTGATCTTGACAGTACACTGCGGTTATGGAAGAGAATGATCTTGTTTTTAGGAAATAGATACTGAGGTGCTTAAGGGTAAAGGGGATCATGTCTACAGCTTACTCCTAAATGGTTTAAAAAAATACAAAGAGGGGCGCCTGGGTGGCTCAGTTGGTTGGACGACTGCCTTCGGCTCAGGTCATGATCCTGGAGACCTGGGATCGAGTCCCACATCGGGCTCCCTGCTCCGCGGGAAGCCTGCTTCTCCCTCTCTCACTCCCCCTGCTTGTGTTCCCTCTCTGGCTGTGTTTCTCTCTGTCAAATAAATAAAATCTTTAAAAAAAAATAAAAAAAATAAAAATAATACAGAGAGTAAGGGGAAGGAGAAGAAAGAAATGATAATGTTAACATTTGAGGGATTTGGTTAAAGAATAGATATGACTCCCTTGTACTATTTTTGCAATGTTTCTGTAAGTCTGATACTTTCTCAAAATAAGTAAAAAAATAAAAAGTGGAACCAGAGCTGCTGTATTAGTCACCAGTGAATCAGTGAATATTCTTATTAATTTATATAGTGTTTGTGTATATAGTGCTTGCTGACTTTAGGGGCTATCAATCCTTCTCTGTATTGTCTTAATATTTTTTAATTTTATTTTTTTAAGATTTTATTTATTTGAGGGCACCTGGGTGGCTTAGTCGTTAAGTGTCTGCCTTCAGCCCAGGTCATGATCCTGGAGTCCCTGGATCGAGTCCCGCATCAGGCTTCCTGCTATGAGGGAAGCCTGCTTCTCCCTCTCTCACTTCCCTTACTTATGTTCCCTCTCTAGCTGTGTTTGTCTCTGTCAAATAAATAAAATCTTTAAAAAAAAAGAGAGAGATTTTCTTTATTTGAGAGAGAGAGAGAGAGGGGGGAGAGAGAGAGGGAGAGAGCAAGCGCAGAAGTAGAGGGAGCAGCAGGCATAGGGAAAGGGAGAAGAAGCAAGCTCCCTCCTGAGCAGGGAGCTTCATGTGAGACTTGATCCCAGGACCCTGGGATCATGACCTAAACCAAAGGCTGACACCTAACAGACTGAGCCACCCAGGCTCAGTATTTTTTTTAAAGTATGTCACAGGAAAGAGAACACTAGCTTAGCCATCAGAAGATGGATTATTCTCTTAAGTCTGCAATTCATTTTTTAGTAAGACCTTGAGAAATCACTATTTCTTTTTTTTTTTTTTTAAGATTTTATTTATTTATTTGACAGAGAGAGAGAGAGATCACAAGTAGGGAGAGAGGCAGGCAGAGAGAGGAGGATGCAGGCTCCCTACTGAGCAGAGGGCCTGACGCGGGCCTCCATCCCAGGACCCTGAGATCATGACCTGAGCCGAAGGCAGAGGCTTTAATCCACTGAGCCACCCAGGCGCCCAAGAAATCACTATTTCTGGGTCCCAGGTTCTTCATCTGAAAATTTTTGCAGGGGACTGGATAAGCTGACATTGGTAGCTGTATTCTAGCAGTTCTGTGATGATGCACTCTGGGTTCACTGACATGGTTGGAACTCAGAGAAGTGTCATATTATAGTCAGCTACTTGAAAAACGCCCAAGCCTTCTCACACAGGTAAACTGAAAAGATCCTCAGAAATCGGAGTTAGAAGATACCTGTCGAACAGTCTACTCTGAGCCTCCACTAGTGACACTCGATTTGTGCCCAGCACACCCTCTAGGTTGTTTTGACCAGTGTGCTTTTTCCCAGCCATTCATTATTTTTCCAGAGACATTACTTGTGTTTTTAGTCACCCTTTCTTTTAGTCATTTAAAAAAAGGAATGTGACTTTTCTTCACTTAAAAATTTTCCAGTTCTTTCATATTTAGACTTTACCTTTGGTTAAAGGTAACCAAAGTTACCTTGGTTAACCAAAGTTAACCAAATTGGTTAATTTGCTATTATGGCAGAGATTAATAGGCAGGTGGATTGTTTTCCTCTAGAATCACAAATGGATTTAGTTGATGCATTTGAATGTATACGATCAGAAAGTGATGGGAATAGAAATGAAATTTCTAAATGAAAATGAACTCTTTTAAGTTTGTGCATAAAAAAATCTCGCTAGGTTAGGAAATATAACAGGACAGTTACTTTTGCTTCTACTAAGCTTTTCTATGTGACAACTTAAAAAAGAAAGAATGTAAGGCTGTCCAAAGCAGACACACTGATCTTCTATTGGTAAGGATTTAAGTTAGTTTATTCTTTCTTAGAGGTGATTTAACAATATTTGTTAAAAATAAAGAAGATTGTGCATGCTAACTTGAGTTCACTTCTAGGAATTTATCCTGTAGAAATATTCATTGCAGCATTGTTTATAAAGGTGAAAACTTGAACAGTGCTCATTGTTAGAAGATTGCATTAATAAGTTAGGACGTGTCTTACAATGAATTCTTATACAGCTGTCAAAAAATAATGTAAGAGGTTTTTTATGTTAGTAGAAAATGGATTTCCTGTTGCTGTTTTTTTTTTTTTTTTTTTTTTTTTAAGATTTTATTTGACAGAGAGAAACATAGCCAGAGAGGGAACACAGCAGGGGGAGTGAGAGGGAGAAGCAGGCTTCCCACCGAGCAGGGAGCCCGATGTGGGACTCGATTTCGGGTCTCTAGGATCATGACCTGAGCCGAAGGCAGTCGCTTAACCAACTGAGCCACCCAGGCGCCCCTCCTGTTGCTGTTTTTAAAAATTGGAATAAAATAAATAAGATGTATAGTTTGACTTTTTTTTTTTTTTTTTAGATTTTACTTATTTATTTGACAGGGGGAAACAAAGCTAGAGAGGGAACACAAGCAGGGGGAGTGAGAGAGGGAGAAGCAGGCTTTCTGCCGAGCAGGGAGCCCGATGCGGGGCTCGATCCCAGGTCTCCAGGATCATGACCTGAGCCGAAGGCAGTTGCTTAACTAACTGAGCCACCCAGGCGCCCCTGGTTTGACATTTTAACCATTTTTGAGAGTGTGGTTAAGGGGCATTAAATACATTCACAGTGTTGTGTCATCATCCGTACTTTTTCTATCTAAAACTCTTTCATCATCCCTAATAAAACCCTGTGTTTATTATATAATAACTGCCCCTTCACTCTTCCCAGGAAATTTTTACATATGGACGTAGAATACTGCCCAAGTACATAATTAAATGATAAGGGAAGATTGTAAAATAGTATAAATGCCATGGTTCTACTAGTAAACTGTGTGGTGAATTATTATAATAATATAAGTAAAGAAAAAATCTGGGAGACTTCATATACTAAACTGGTAAAAAGGGATTTGGGGAAGATTTTTACTTTTATATGTTTTGCTAATTTTTTTGTTTTGAACAATGGGCATGTGTAACTTTTCTAAGCAGAAAAAAAGATACACTTGAAGCATTGTAGTAAAAGTGGGTGATTTGGATGCCTCTGATTTTGGCTAATGAATAACAGACTCTGCTGTGTGGTTGCTGAATTTGAGCTTATATAGAACCTAAACATTTTGTTATTAAAATAATGATTTGTTTGTTTTCACAGCTAGAGTTGGAAAGACATCACTGATTATGTCTCTGGTTAGTGAAGAATTTCCAGAAGAGGTAAACATTTTTATGTCTTTTCTATATTTAAAATCTTTTAAATTTATCAAAGTTGAGTTAAAGTGAACTAAGGTCTACACTTTTTGGGCATGTGTTTCCTTTCTGACAGTTGTGACTTTAAAAGGGCTCATACTAGTTTATTAAGACATCCCTGAATTGTTGTGCAGGAGTGGGAATCAGACTAGATCAGAGTTCACCTAAGTCGTTTGCTTTTCCTCCTTTTGATCTTTTTTTTTTTTTTTTTTAAAGATTTTATTTATTTGACAGAGAGAAACACAGCTAGAGAAGGGAACACAAGCAGGGGGAGTGAGAGAGGGAGAAGCAGGCTTCCCGCCGAGCAGGGAGCCCGATGTGGGGCTTGATCCCAGGTCTCCGGGATCATGACCTGAGCCGAAGGCAGTCGCTTAACCAACTGAGCCACCCAGGCGCCCCCCTCCTTTTGATCTTGGCTAGGACATTTGTCATCTCTGTGCCTTAGTTGTCTCATCTGTAAAATGGGAGCTGGAAGGGATATTAGAGATCATCTCGGCTGTTAATCCTTTCTTAAAAATAAAACGTTATCATAACCTCGAAATATAAAATAGGTGAGTATTCCTTTAGTTGAAGTACAAGTAAGACGTCTGGCTGGCTCCCCACCTGCCTTCCATCTGACATTCCCCAGTCTTTGAGGCTTTAGAACTCCTAGGATTCTGACCACATATTTGAGAACCTGTAATATTATCCATTGCATCATTTTACAAATGAAGAAACTAATTCATACCACCTCTGCCTACCTGAAAGGATTGTTTGTGTATCTCAAACGAGGTAAACTTAATAATAGAGTGCCACCAAAAGTAAGGTGGTTTTATGATTACTGGCAATGTATTTGTGTTCCAGAATGAGGGACTGTTGGCTAAGACCTTATGTAAAGTTAGAATTTTGTTTTGGGGCATGGGATCGATGCAAATGGGATGAACGCTATTTATTCTCTGCACATAGTTGGTATTATTCGCCCCACAGTTTGCATTTCCCCTTTCTTTACTCTTGTTTACTTAGGAATATTTGTATAATTTCATTGTTTAGACAGGAATTTGGTATATTATATGGTAATGTTTTCAACAATTACAGGTGCCACTATGACCATTCATTATTAATTTTGCTTTTTCCCCCTCTTAAATAAGATACTGAAATAAGTAATTACTTAATTTGTGAAATGAAGTGCATCATAATATGATCACTTGGAGTATAATACCTAAAAGTTTTCTATGATTGTTTACTTGAGTTTAGAATTGTCATTTTAGCATAGTTCTCTTGTGTATGGATAAGAGGTTTTTAATGGGTTTTAAAAAAATTATACAGTCTTTCTAAAAAATGGAGTCATTAAATAAGGCTTAGGTAGCCAATCAGTTTATCTTCTAGAAGAAAGTAATTTTGATAATTTATTTTATTTGAGAGTTATTTTGGATTCACATAGCTCCTCATTTGTAGAGTATTGTAAGCATAACAAAATGGAATGAAAGCAGCATTTTAAAAATGAAATGTTTGAAACACGAATTAATTTAAGTATTATTTTAGGCTGCATTAGATCTGCAGTATCCTTAATATGTCCTATGCCCATACAAGTAGAAATGTGCATGCTTTTTTAAAAGAAGTGTTTATCAGGGACCTGGGTGACTGAGTTGTTTGAGCATCCAACTCTTGATCTCATCTTAAGTCTTGATCTCAGGGTCATGGGTTCAAACACAAAAAATAAGCATTTAAAAGTGTAATAAATCTTGAAAGGATAAACATGGGTGGAAGGGGCTAATATATAGAAGAATTTACATGATCTGTTAAGTTTGATAGATAATATCCAAAGTTTTTTTTTTTTCTTTTCTATATTTGTTTGCAAATGAAGGTTCCTCCCCGGGCAGAAGAAATTACCATTCCAGCTGATGTCACCCCTGAGAGAGTTCCAACACACATCGTAGATTACTCAGGTAATGAATATCCTCTTGTGGGTAAAGCTAAAGGGTTAATTTAATAGTGCTCAAAAAAGGTGTACATACTGAGGTTTAAAAAAATGTTCCAGGATAAGTGTTTTTTTTTTATCTAGCAGTAAATAATCATTTCCTATTCTTGTCTCATTTATATTTCCCTTCCAACCCCCATCCCATACCCCACATAAAGCCTCTGTCTTGTAGTTCTCTGTCCTAGATTTACTAACTTGGGTTCCATAATAATGAAAAGGAAAAAGTAATGGTGAATGACAAGTAGTAGATAAGTCATTACTCTCCTTGACTTGGCATGTTTGCACAGATAAGTTCTGGATTAATTTTGTTATCAGGCATTCAGAAATGCTCTGATGATATGGAAAGAGTTCTGAATTTGAGAATTTGTGGAGTTCTAAATTTGTCCTTTAATTTATCAGCCTTTGTTCCCTCCCGCAAATAATAGTCAAAACAGTTGTCAGCTTGCTTACATTGTACGATAATAGAAGCACATTTGTATTACTTTTAATAATTTAAAATTTTTCTACCCACGAGTACTTACTTTTTTTTTTCTTTTAAAGATTTTATTTATTTGACGGGGGGAGAAGGAGAGAGAGTATGGCAGGCAGAGGGAGAAGCAGGCTCACTGCTGAGCAGAGAGCCTGATGTAGGGCTTGATCCCAGGATTCTGGGATCATGACCTGAGCCGCAGCAGATGCTTAACCAACTGAGCCAGCCAGGCACCCCTAGGACTTACTTTTTATTTTTTTATTTTTTAGAAATTTTATTTATCTGACAGAAAGAAACACAGCCAGAGAGGGAACACAGACAGCGGGAGTGAGAGAGGGAAAAGCAGGCTTCCCGCGGAGCAGGCAGCCGGACACGGGGTCCATCCTGGGACTCCAGGATCATGACCTGAGCTGGAGGCAGAGGCTTAACCACTGAGCCACCCAGGCGCCCCTAAGACTTACTTTTTAATCACAAAATTATTTTTGCTCTGTTCTGGACTTCTTGGGGAAAAAAAAGGGGGGGGGGAGAGTTGCCTGGCTAGTTCAGTCGAGTGTGACTCTTGATCTTGGGGTTGTGAGTTTGACCTCCACATCGAGAATCAGTTGTAACAGATGTACCACTCTGATGGAGGATGTTCATAATGTGGGAAGCTATGTGGGGGCAGGAGGTATATGAGAAATCTCTGTACCTTCCACTCAGTTTTGCTGTACATTTAAAACTGCTTTAAAAATGAAATCTATTTGTAAGAATGGCAGAACTCCGTTGGTAATACTTTGTTTTCCTAAGCTGGTATTCCACATATTCTAAAAGTGAAATACTAGGACTGTCTAGTCCAATACATATGACTGTTGAACACTTAAAATCTGGCTAGTCTAAGCTGAAATATGCTGCAAGTATAACAATACAAGTGGAATTAGAAAACTTGGTGTGAGAAAAAGAATGTAAATCTTAATAATTCTTTTGTTGAGTACATGTTGAAATTTTAATATTTTTGATATCTTGGGTTAAATAAAAATGTATTTTTACCTGTTCCTTTTTACTTTTTGTGGGGGAGAGGGGCATAAGAAGTGGGGAGAGAATCTTAAGCAGGCTTCATGCCCATTGTGGAACCTGACATGGGGCTTGATCCCACAACCTTACCTGAGCTGAAAATCAAGATTATGATCTGAGCCGAAATCAAGAGTCGGACACTCAAGCCACCCATGTACCCCATCCTTTTGACCTTTTTAATGTGACTATGGGAACATTAAAAATTACGTAGAGGGCTTGCTTGTCCAGCCGCTAGACAGAACTCTACCAGAAGCTGAGGGGATTAGATGCTTTCTGCTGCAGTCAGCCTTATAACCTGCTTCATTTACAAAATTATTCTTGGAGTTGAAGCCATTACCCATTGATTACTCAACATACGAAAAGATATTTAAAATATCGCCAGTTATTTATCATAAATTAAAATACCCTTGTACTCATTTATGATATTAGTTTGTATGTCAGAAATAATAGGCATTTTATGGGGAGAATATTTAACATAAGGTGATCTAAATTAATGTCAGTTGGTGCTTTTCTCTCCATTTGTATGCTTTTTTCAAAAGGAAAAAATATTTATTGATTGATTTATTTGAGAGAGAGAGAGCAAAAGCCAGAGGGGCAGAGAATCTCAAGCTCAATGTAGGGCTCGATCTCCTGACCCTGAGATCATGACCTGAGCTGAAATCAAGAGTCGGACGCTTAACCAGCTGTGCCACCCAGGCGCCCCATTCATTTGTATGCTTTTTCATCATAGCTATGATTATGCATATCCCGTGCACTGTGGGGTTATATGCACATTCACCATTTGAGACCCATTCCAGCCAGAGATACGTGCTAGAAAGGGAATTCTTGACTCATCACTATCATGCTTGGGTTTTGCTTCTGGCTGCCTGCCCTCTTTAAGATACAAGCTCTTAAGCTTGTATTGCCCAGACTCTTACCTGGCCTTCTGACTCTCTGTGCATGGACTCTTTGTCTGGGCTTCTGACCACAGCGCCTAGGCTTCTAGCTTGAGTTTCTGATCTTTTTGGCCTGACTCGTCTCAACTGTGGATCAGATGCTGGCCTAGATTTATCACACAATGCCTTCTGCTCTTCGTGCCTGAGTTATCCCCTTGTCTTTCAGTGCCAGCCAGCTTCCTTATCATAGTCCAGCTCTTTCCTTTCCCTGGCTTGCCCTTGTCTTTGCCACCTCATCTGGCTCTTCACTACGTAAATGACATGAGGGATGAAGGATGTTGAATGCATGCCTTATCGATGTTCACTTGGCCATTAGTTTTTATGAAAATGTTTAAAATAATGAACATTTTTTGACTTTGTCATTTATAGAAGCAGAACAGAGTGATGAACAGCTTCATCAAGAGATATCACAGGTCAGTTTAAAAAAAATAGCTGTAGGCTTTTTTTGTGGGAAAACAGTGATGATTTTATGAGTCTTTCTTGTTTATTCTCTCACTTAGGTCTTTTCAATTCTTTGTTGTTAACTGCTTTGAGTATGTATTTTTGCAGTAAGTTCTTAGGAACTTTTTCCTCTTAGAGGCATGCTAAGTGTGGGGGTTTTTTTAGGTTTCAAATTTTAGTCTTCCTTTGGCTCAAATATGTTAACTAGATATTTAAATACTATCAGTTACATTTGTATTGTTTAAAAATACCATTAATGTCTTAATTTTTTTTGTAGGCTAACGTCATTTGCATAGTTTATGCTGTTAACAACAAGCATTCTATTGATAAGGTATGAGCCTGTGACTTTTTTCACTATCTAGTTAAATTTCAATGGGTGCACTTTTAAAATTGATCTTCAATTTAGAGTTTTCAGAGAAGATCCTCATTGTGGCTTAGCTCTTGTTAATTTTCTTTTTAGGTAACAAGTCGATGGATTCCTCTCATAAATGAAAGAACGGACAAAGACAGCAGGTATTTTTTTTTCCTCTGAAACTTTGTATATTGAAAAATTTCAAACTTAGAGAAAAGTTGCCAGAAATAGTACAACGAGCACCTGTAGACCCTTCACACACCTACTAGTTAACAGTTGCCACATTTGCTTTACCTATAGGTCTTTCTCTGTTTCTGCACAGACACTGGTTTTGGGAGGAATTATTTGAGGCAGCACACATACTTGTGAGCAAAGCAGAAAACAGAGTTCTGGTACTATAATGATTTATAACTTCTGACATTAAATATTTTGATCATTGATCTTACATTATTTCTCTTTCTCAAACCACTGCTTAAGAAGTCTCCACTTCAGAATTTCTCTTTATCTGTATTGTATATGCCTTCTCTGTGGGGGTGCTCCTTGGGTGAGGAACGGCTTCCGCTGGTCACTGATTGCTCAAGGGTGGCGTGTATAAAGGCACAGGACTGGGAGGAGAGTGAGTGCCCTCTGAGATCTGGCTTATCCACTTGACCTGATTGCACCTTCCTTCCTCGTCTGTAGTGGAGACGGGGCTAATACCTGTCTTGGCTGCATATGGTAATTTTGAGAATCCAGTGAAATAATGCACTTGTACTGCGTTGTAAGTTCTCCGAAGATCCCTAGAGAGCTTTAGGAATGCATAGAGGGAGATTTCTTCAAAATTCTTTGGAGGATAATGTGTGGTGGGAAGAAAGAGAACACACCTTCTGCATTTTTCATATGAATAGAATGATAGTTCTGTGTATGAGTGTTTTCAGTTTTAAGTCAAAGTGGAAACCAAAAAATTTTCTTGCAGTATTATTTAATAGAACATGCTGTTTACGAGGCATTCTTAAACGTTAGGGAAATCAGACTGATATCTGTATATTGTACACATCTGGTCCTTTATTTAAGTTTTTTAGATTTCTCTATTGGCTGGACATTTTTGTGCCTTGAAGCTATAAAGATCTGGTTCTAACCAGATGAACTTGGCCATTGACCCCCCCCATGTATTTAAGGAGGAGACTTTGTGACTGAGATGGCATTGTATATGCTGTGTCTTGCAGCTCTGATGGCTCCTCTTGGTCATAGTTTTAAACTTTGAAATGACTAACTGACAAAGTATAAAGGAGACAGTGACCCTGTAGAGCTACACTATCCAATGTAGTAGACTCCAGTCAGTTGAGGCAATTTAACTTCAATTTAAGTAAAATTAAATAAAACCAAAAATTCAGTTCCTTGGATGCATGTAGCCACATTTCAGGTGCTTAGTAGCCATTTGTGGCTGGAGCTTACAGTAATGGACGGTCCGGATAAACATCATTTCCATCAACTCGGCAGGGCGTATTAGCTAGGGCTGCCTGCAAGAGGTCCGCAGCTTCATGCCTGACCCTTGGTCTTCTTGCTGCACGCTTGAGCTGTTCCACAGGGTACTCTTCAGAGAAGGCAGTTTTTCTGGGCTGTATCAAGCATCAGGTTGGACTCCTGATTTAAAAAAAAAATTGACTTTCACTGTGACAACTTCCTAAAATTCTGTGGCCCATTTGTATCCTCTGAAAGTAGCTTTTTTTTTTTTTTTTTTTTTTTTAAGATTTTATTTATTTATTTGACAGAGAGAAACACAGCTATAGAGGGAACACAAGCAGAGGGAGTGCGAGAGGGAGAAGCAGGCTTCCCGCTGAGGAGGGAGCCTGATGTGGGACTCAGTCCCAGGTCTCCGGGATCATGACCTGAGCTGAAGGCAGTCGCTTAACCAACTGAGCCACCCAGGCGCCCCTGAAAGTAGCTTTTAACATTTGAGGATTGAATTGAGCTTTCTCAGGTGTGGCTGTTTTGTTTCCCTTTCTGAATCATATAGAGCATACTTACTTCTCTTGTGCTTATCTTGTCCCAAGGGGGTCTGTTTCTTTATTATATGGATCTTACACACTTTCCCAGTAACTTCTTTCCTGCACCTCATACCTTAGGCTTATATTTGTTGCATGTAAGTTTTCTGTGGGACTGCCATGGACTGCTGTCACAGTGGTTCTTAGTTAGGGGTGCCCATCACTGTCACCTGAGGTACTTTCAAAGAATATAGGTGCCTTTTCCCCACCCCTGGAATTTTAGAATCTGTAGGTTTGGAGTAGGGGTTGGACATACGTATTTTTTTAAGCTCCATAATTATTGTCTGTACACCTTTAATTGCACACCACTACATTTTTGGAGACCCTCCTGTCTTTGTTAGGAATTTATATTTGGGTTATATAGTGGGCCAGTCCCTTTACACATAACCATACGGGGGCGGGGGAGCATAAATAAACGCATGTAAGAATTCTCTCGCTATCTGGAGTTCCAGCAAGATGATTTGCTTTTTCTCCATACTCTCTTGCAAGATGTACACATAACAGTTCCCTGCTAGACTAGCTCTCTTTGATAATCCCCCTTTAGATTTCTGATAGGCCTGTCAGATTTAACTTGTCTGAAACAAAATCCTTAATTCTGTGCTTACTCCCCAAATACCCCCCCCCCAAATCAATTTTTTCTGATTCTGGAGATCTACTCATTTTGTCCAGCCAAAAATCTATGTATTTTTTCTTGATTTCCGCCTTGCCCTCAACCTCAATATCTAATTACCAGTTGTTCCTATCAGTTCTCCTTTGAAAATATATTTCAGGGGGCTCCTGGGTGGCTCAGTTGGTTGAGCCTCTTCCTTCAGCTGGGATTGAGCCCCGCATTGCGCTCCTTGCTCAGCTGAGAGCCTGCTTCTCCCTCTCCCTCTGCCTGCTGCTCCCCCTACTTGTGCTCTTTCTCTCTCAAATAAATGAATAACGGTCTTTTAAAAAAACAAAAATATATCTCAAATCTGAATACTTTCTCTCTGTCTTCACTGTCCTAATCTGGGCTACCACATTTTAAAAAGGTTTATAGTATTGAAAAAAAAAATCAGGCACATACAAAAATAGAGAGGATTGTCTAATGATTCCCTCTCTATTTGTCACTGGCTTCAGCAGTTATCAATTCATGGCCGGTCTTATTTCATTTATTAACCTTCCCATTAGGATCGTTTTGAACAAATCATATTGTCAGTATTGCAGTCTGTATCTCTAAAAGGCAACATATGACTTATTTTAAAATGTTGATCAGGTCATATAGTGCCCCTACACATAATTCTTCACTGGCTTCCTGGTTTTTTTTTTGGTTTTTTTTTTTAAAGATTTTATTTATTTGACAGAGAGAAACACAGCCAGGGAGGGAACACAAGCAGGGGGAGTGAGAGAGGGAGAAGCAGGCTTCCCGCCGAGCAGGGAGCCCCATGTGGGACTTGATCCCAGGTCTCCGGGATCATGACCTGAGCCGAAGGCAGTCGCTTAACCAACTGAGCCACCCAGGCGCCCCTGGCTTCCTGTTTTATACTTAACAATAAAATGCAGACTCCTTACCGCAGCTTTTGGGTCTGGCCTGTGCTCCTTTTTCCAGCCCCTTTACTTACCTCTTTCCCTTTGCTTCGTATTCTCCAGCCACTCTGACATTTTCCTGTTCTTTGGACTCACCAGGGTGTTTTTTCAGTTTGAGCCCTTTGTGCACACTGTCCGTTCTTCCTGCACAGCTCTTTCCTGGCTCTTCACAGGGCCCATTCTGTGTCATCTTTCAGTCCTTGGCGCAGATGCCGCCTTTTCAGAGAGGTTTTCCCCCATTACCATATAATGACCCCCAGCCATGACCCTCCCATATCCCCCTCTTTACTTTCTTCATTGCACTTATGGAATTGGAAAATGTATTGTTTATTTGCTTATTGTCTGTTTTCTGATTTTCACTATTAGAATGGGCAGGGACCTTGTCTGTCTTGTATCCTTCATTCTTGGAACAGTACCTGGCTTATAAGAAGTATTCAGTAGGGATGCTTGGTGGCTCAGTCAGAAGAGCATGCGACTCTTAATCTTGGGGTCGCGAGTTCAAACCCCACATCTGGTATAGAGATTACTAAAGAAAATAAATTAGCTTTAAGAAAATTAAAAAAAAATAAGTACTTAGTAAATATTTGTTGAATGTGAACACACTGTCTAGGGGACTGGAACTGGCTACAGTAGAGGGTTCATGTTGGGGGATTAAGTAAAGCTAATTAGAATGGTTATTATAGGGGCACCTGGGTGGCTCAGTGGGTTAAAGCCTCTGCCTTTAGCTCAGGTCATGATCTCAGGGTCCTGGGATTGAGGCCCGCATCCATCAGGCTCTCTGCTCAGCAGGGGCCCTGCTTCCTCCTCTCTCTGCCTGCCTCTCTGCCTACTTGTGATCTCTCTCTCTGTCAAATAAATAAATAAAATCTTAAAAAAAAAAAAAAGGAATGGTTGTTATACACTTTAAAATAGATATTTAAGGTCTTTTGCCTTCCTTATTATTGCAATATATCCTGTTTATTTCAGGCTGCCTTTGATATTGGTTGGGAACAAATCTGATCTGGTGGAATATAGTAGTATGGAGACCATCCTTCCCATTATGAACCAGTACACAGAAATCGAAACCTGTGTGGAGGTATGCCTTACCATTTGATTTAGAAATGTACTGCTGGTGAATTCTCACTAAACTGTGGTTTAAAATAGGATGTGAGAAGGTGTGGGATGGAATAAATTTCCTGCTGTTTGTGAAGCCAGGTAAACCAAAGACAACAGAAATCTTAGAATTGGCCTCTGAGTCGTTTGTAGACATTAACATTGTGATTTCAACAAAGAAAAAATTTTCTCTTTCTTCAAGCAGTCTTGTTATTACCTTACATTGATAGTTTAAAAATTGTTTTTAGCTCCCCTAATTGCTTTCAGAATATAACATTTTAAACTTTTCTTTCAGTGTTCAGCAAAAAACCTGAAGAACATATCAGAGCTCTTTTATTATGCACAGAAAGCTGTTCTTCATCCTACAGGACCCCTGTACTGCCCAGAGGAGAAAGAGGTAAACCCCTGCCTCCCAGGCTGTGTTAGTAGGGGCTGGAATACGTAGGTAGTAACTCTAGTAGTGATTTTTAGTAACTTTTGAGTATTCTTTAAAAAAAAAATTATTTATTTATTTGACAGAGAGATAGAGAGCACAAGTAGGCAGAGTGGCAGGCAGAGGGAGAGGGAGAGAAGAAGGCTCTCCACTGAGCAGGGAGCCTGAGGCGGGACTCAATCCCAGCACTCTGGGATCGTGACCTGAGTAGAGGGCAGCCACTTAACCGACTGAGCCACCCAGGCGCCCCTTGAGTCGTCTTCTAAATGGCTGAAATTTAAATTTATTGTCTAGTAAACAATTAGGGGACTCCTGGGTGGCTCAGTTGGTTGAGCGTCTGCCTTTGGCTCAGATCACGATCCTTGGGTCCTGGGATTGCGTCCTGCATGGAGCTCCTTGCTTGGTAAGGAGCCTGCTTCTCCCACTGCCTGCTGGTGCTCTCTCTCTTTCTGACAGATGAATGAATAAAATCTTAAAAGAAAAAGTCCCTATCTTTAAAAAAAGAATAATAATAATTTTTCTAGGTACTTCAAAGACATTCATGTTAAATACTATGAATAGTATTTCAGGAAAACCCATTAAAACAAACAGAAGAATTGGCAACAATAGCAGCAAAGTCTGAAGACTTACCTAATAGTCTACTTACTTTGCTGGTATAAAGTTCACAGACTTAAAAACACACAAATGAAAACCTTGTGTAAGGATTTGACATGGGTACAGCATGTTGTAACACAGTTTGAATAATCCTTTTTATTTCATAGCTAGAAACACAGTAATATCTAAAATTTAACTATTTGCTGTAGACTTTTTTCTTTTTTAAAAGAATTTATGTATTTGTTTTTTAATTCCAGTATAATTAATGTTCAGTGATGTATTAATTTTAGGTGTACAATATAGTAATCAAGCAGTTCTTTATGTTACTCAGTGCTCATCATGATAAACATACCCTTGGGGTGCCGGGGTGGCACCCAGGTTAAGCATCTGCTTTCAGCTTTGGTGATGATCCCTGGGTCCTGGAATCGAGCCCCGCATCCAGTTCCCTCCTCAGCAGGAAGTCTACTTCTCCCTCTTTCTGCCTTTCCCCCCTGCTTGTGCTCTCTGGCTCTCTCAATCTGTCAAATAGATAAATAAAATATATAAAAATGAATGAATGAATGAACCCTCAATCCGTATTTGCCATAGACTTTTTTTTAATGTATTTTTAAAAATATTTTATTTATTTATTAGAGAGAGATCACAAGTAGGCAGAGAGGTAGGCAGAGCTGAGGAAGCAGGCTCCCTGCTGAGCGGAGAGCCCGATGGGGGCCTCTATCCCAGGACCCCGAGATCACCACCCCAGCCAAAGGCAGAGGCTTAACCCACTGCCACCCAGGCGCCCCATAGACTCGTTTTAATAAGATATTTATTTATTTATTTGAGAGAGACAATGTGTGTGTGTGTGTGTACACACACTCGTGAGCTAGAGGGAGGGGCAGAGGGAGAGGCAGAGAGAGAATCCTCAAGCAGACTCCTCGCTGAGCACAGAGCGTGATGCGGGACTCTATCCCAGGACCCTGAGATCATGACCTGAGCCTAAGCTAACTGACTAAGCCACCCAGGGGCCCCTGCCATAGACGTGTATGGGTATACCACATTCTGTGTATCCGTTCATCTATTGATTGACATGTGGGTTGCTTAGATTTTTTTTGATTATGGTAAATAGAGGTACTATTAACATTCACACAAAAGTTTGAATACCTGTTTCCGTTTCTTTTGAATGTATATTGAGGAGTGAATTGCTAGGTCACATGGTAGTTCTCTTTAACTTGTTTGGAATCACCAAATTGAACAGCAGGTTCCAATTTCTCCATGTCTTTGCCATGTCAATACTTGTTAGTCCTGTGTGTGTGTGTGTGTGTGTGTGTGTGTGTGTGTGTGTACGTACACACGTGTACATGCTTTATTACAGCCATCCTAGTGATGGTTGTTTTGATTTGCATGCCCCTGATACTTAATGATGTTGAACATCTTTGTGTGCTTATTGGCCATTTGTATTTGAGGAAAAGTTTAAGTCTTTACCGATGTCGTAATTGAGTTGCATTCTTCTTGTTGAGTTTTTAAGAAGTAAAAAGTTGCAGATTTTTTTCCAGGAAAAGTTTATAGTATTGGTGAGTGGCTGGCAGACTTTGGCCTATGGGCCAGATTAGCCTGCCACCTGTTTTTGTATGGCCTCTGAGCTAAGAATTTATATCGTACACGTTTTTCAGTGATTGAAAAAAAAAATCTGAAGAAGTAATATTTTGTCATATGGGAAAATTCTATGACTTTCAGATTTCATCGTTCATGAATAAAATTTCCCTTAACACAGCCACATTCGTTCCTTCCTGTTTGTCTGTGACTGCTTCCCTGCTGTAAAGGCACGGGGAGAGAGAGGCCACAGAGCCTGAATGTGATGCCCCGCCCTCCCCCCCACCCAGTGTGTTCCGTTGAGCTCACTGACCCGGTTATGACTTGATGGTGTGAGGACCACAGGTGCACCTGAGCATCTTTCTGTTTTATCATCAGTGCATTACCTAGCATGTCAGAACAAAAGACATGGATGGCAAAGCAGATAGATTTTCTGCGCTTAAACTCTGGTCCTCACATCGTTTTTTTAGGGAGCCTTGGTGCAAATGCAAAGGAGATTTCCATGTTTTGTACCCATTTGACTGTGCACTTGAGGAGCTTCCACCCAACCTTCAGTTGGAACTGATTAATCTGTAGTGTAATGATGTGCTAACAGGAAAATACCAAGAAAAGAATCTAATAGAATTTTATAAGTGCCTTCCGAGCAGTTAACGTGCTCCATTAAAATGCTCTGTTTATGGACATGTATCAGTATTGGCCATATGGATCTTCAAAATGATTTTCAAAGATGAAATATGTAAAATCTCATTGCAGATCAGCATTAACAGATGAACATCTTCAGCCTTGATGATGGAGAACACTAACTGAACCCTAATTAAACAAAATGTTATTCCTCTAAAAAGAATTCCATTTTTCCTATTAGTAATCCTGTATAGCAAATATATACTCCATTATTATTATGTTTTGAATTCTGCCAATAAAAACTTTACAGAAATTTGATTCTCTATTGATATATATATATATAAATACCCACATGATATTCTTGATTCTGCCTGTTGGCCCCAAAGCCTAAAATATTTGCTATGTGGTGCTTCACAGAAAAAGTGCTGACCCCTGGTATAAGAAATTCATCTGAGTTATCCCCTTAATCTGATCATGATTTACTCTTCCTTAATCCTGATTTACTGTTGCATAATTAAAGTGCTTTCTAGTTTACTCTTAGTCCAGTATTTCCCTAATTTGCCTCATTATAGTCTCTAGGCACACTTGCTAAAAACATCAGGTCCATTCTGATTCAGCCAAGTACATCATCTCATGATCAGGGAAATTTGGGAAGTCTCCTACTGTAGAGATTTACCTGAGGCGTTGGCTTAGTGGTACATTAAATCCCTTCTGTTAGTTTGTTCTCAGTGCTTTAATTGCTACTTTTTTCCTAGGCGTATTATTAGTTCTCCTAATCCGTTTATAGCCCCTGCCCCTCCCCCAGTCCCAGAGACTAAAACTTGTACCACCATCTGTTACTTGTTTCTTAGGGCGACCTGCCTGAGATAAAATGTGTAACTTTTAGAGACTAAACCATGTTTTGTTTATTTATTTATTTAGTTTGTTAGTTTAAAGACATTATTTATTTATTTGACAGAGAACAACACAGCAAGAGAGGGAACACAAGTAGGGGAAGCAGGGGGAGTGGGAGAGGGAGAAGCAGGCTTCCCACCAAGCAGGGAGCCCGATCCAGTACCCTGGGATCATGACCTGTGCCAAAGGCAGACTTAATAACTGAGCCATCCAGGCGCCCCTAAACCTTGTTTTAGACAAGTATAAGCTCTCACTCTAAGCTTATATCAGAACCGTTTATGTAGACAATAATAATAAGCTCTTTTTTATTTTATTTTATTTTATTTTATTTTATTTTATTTTTTTTGGTCCTAAGTAAACTCTACACCCAGCATGGGGCTGGGTCATAACCCTGAGATCAAGAGCTATACCGTCTGCTAACTGAGCCAGTCAGGCACCCCAACAGTAAACTTTTGCACAGGGGTGTGTGGGTGGCTCAGTAGGTTGAGCCTCCTACTCTTGATTTCAGCTTAAGGTTGTGAGATCTAGCCCTGATCCGGCTCCATGCTCAGCACAGAACCTCCTTAAGATTTTCTCCTCCGCCCTTCCACCCCAGGGCATGGGCATACACGTGTGCACATGCTCTCTTTCTCTCAAAAATAAATAAATGTAAACAAGCAAACAAAACTTTTAACCCAGATTTGAGGTGGAATCATCAAAAAAATAATCTTCAAGAATAAAGCCTGATGATTAATTCAAAATTAATTCCAGTGAGCCCGTGGAGTCCTCTGCTTACTAATTTAAATGAAAAAGATGTGACTTGTGTAATAATGTTTATTGTGTGAGGGTTTCAACTACTCATATGAAAAATGAATTTTTTTGTTACTGTAAAATTTTTTACAGCTTTATTGAGTATAATTCTTAATACATTTTAAGCATAGTCAAATTTTGGTGTTATATTTTAAGGTAGTTTCTATTTAAATACCATATTGAGGCACCTCGGTGACTCAGTCGTTGGGCATCTGCCTTTGGCTCAGATCATGATCCCCAAGTTCTGGGATTGAGCCTAGCACCAGGCTCCCTGCTCAGTGGGAAGCCTGCTTCTCCCTCTCTCACCACCCCATAAGCATGTGTTCCCTCTCTAGCTGTGTTTCTGTCAAATAAATAAATAAAATCTTAAAAAAATATATTGTATTGAGCCAATAGCTTAGATCACTTTAGCTTCTTTTTTTTTTTTTTTTTAAAGATTTTATTTATTTGACAGAGAGAAACACAGCCAGAGAGGGAACACAAGCAGGGGGAGTGAGAGAGGGAGAAGCAGGCTTCCCGCCGAGCAGGGAGCCCGATGTGGGACTCGATCCCGGGTCTCCGGGATCATGACCTGAGCCGAAGGCGGTCGCTCAACCAACTGAGCCACCCAGGCGCCCCACTTTAGCTTCTTTTTTAAAGATTTTATTTACTTACTTGTCAGAGAGAGAGAGAGAGAGAGCCCAAGTAGGGGGAGTGGCAGGCAGAAGGAGAAGCAGGCTCCCTGCCAAGGAAGGAGCCCAGTGAAGGACTTGATCCCAGAACCCTGAGATCATGACCTGAGCTGAAGGTAGACACTTAACCCACTGAGCCACCCAGGCGCCCTATACCACTTTAGCTTCTGATGCATTTCAGGCTTTAATGAAAAGCACATCATTTCATTTTTCTTCAAATTACCTTTTTTTAAATGTAGCTTTTTATGATGTGAGAAAAAACCACTTGTACAAAATAAAGTTATTTTTAGATTCTGTTTTTTACATCATTCTAGCTTTTGCTACTTTTGGAAACATTCAGGTTATTATATGACAGGTTTTTAAAAGAGTAAAGTATAATGATGTCATCTTTATTAATTTTGAATATCTAATATGAGGATCACATTTATAGAAATTATATCCTACCATTCTTTAAGTAAAAAGTCACCCATAATTGTAGACTTTCTAGCTTATGGCTCATTTAATACTCTTTTTTTTTTAAAGAAAAAAATATTTTATGTATTTATTTAACAGAGAGAGAGAGAACAAGCAAGGGGAGCAGCAAAGGAAGAGGGAGAAGCAGGCTTCCCGCTAAGCAGGGAGCCCACTGTGGGCTCTATCCCAGGACCCTGGGATCAGACCTGAGCCCAAGGCAGACACCTAACTGACTGAGCTTCCTAGGTGCTTCCCATTTGATACTGTTTTACAGAAGAAACCATATCAAATGGTTTCTAATTTTTTACTTAACTTTTCCTAGTTCTTTATAATCTCTTTATATCTTGGGTTTTATCTTTGTCTCATTACATCAAATTTTTCTCCTAGAGATCCTATTTAAAACAACATTAGAAGGGGGCGCCTGGGTGGCTCAGTGGGTGAAAGCCTCTGCCTTCAGCTCGGGTCATGATCTCAGGGTCCTGGGATCGAGGCTCGCGTTGGGCTGTCCGCTCGGTGGGGAGCCTGCTTCCTCCTCTCTCTCTGTCTGCATCTCTACCTACTTGTGATCTCGGTCTCTGTCAAATAAATAACTAAAATCTTTTTTTTTTTTTTTTTTTTTTTTTTTTTTAAAGATTTTATTTATTTGACAGAGAGAAACACAGCTAGAGAGGGAACACAAGCAGGGGGAGTGAGAGAGGGAGAAGCAGGCCTCCCGCCGAGCAGGAAGCCCGATGTGGGGCTCGATCCCGGGTCTCTGGGATCATGACCCGAGCCGAAGGCAGTGGCTTAACCCACTGAGCCACCCAGGCGCCGTCAAATAACTAAAATCTTAAAAAAAAAGCCATAAGGGTTTGTCTGTATATGTTTGAGAAGATAAGTGTTCCCTATTTTTAAAAGAATTTCTTTTCTGCATTTGAGTTTGCTAGCATGATCAAAACTCATTATTACTGTTTGTTCGGGATAGTGGTATGGCTAAGGTTCATAAATACATATTTCCTCACCTTGCCTTCTTCATTTCTCTGATTTAGACTGTCCATAAGAGATCTCCTGCCAGATGATTTACACCGTGTTTAGAGATAGTTCTGAAAGTTTTATTTTCTCAAGGTTGTTGACAGTGGTTATACTTTGGTAACTATACAAATCAGAAATATGTAGGCCTTATTTTTTAAGTAGTAAAATATTTGTCTAGCCATTATATATTTTAAAACAAAATTAAGGAAGTTGTCAAAATATATTTCCAGCAGTATTACTCATAAAACTTTTACAGAGTCATAATAGGCAAGAGTCTTTTTAAAATGCAAGCGATTCTTACAATAGGAAATTAATAAAGGCTTTTATACTTTCACCACTCATTTGTGAATAAGCACATTAATTCCCGACTTTGACACACACACACACACACACACACACACACACACACACACACACACACACACACACACACAC